>JALRMK010000179.1:0-10356 GCA_026119845.1 Pezicula carpinea | reverse complement strand
TAATGTATTCTCTTCTATGTTTAAAAGAATCTAAGTTATTTTATAGAATTAAGTATATGTTTTCTTTCTAGTAACTCTATTAATAAGAGTTAACTTAGAGACTTTAAAGTACTCTATAGTCTTTTTAATTAACTTAAACTTCTTTAATTTAAGTGTAATAATAGCTCTCTAGATCTTCTCTTCTATTTAAGTAGGTGTAATAGGTGTTTAAGAATATATTATAAGAGTTATAGTAGTTAGAAGTTATAACTATACTAATTTTAACTAAGTTTACCTAAAATTATATTATATTAAACTTTAAATAAAAGATATTTTTTAATTTAACTACTTTTAACTTAGATAGCTTAATAAGTAGAAGTATATAATTTGTAAATATTCTTCTTAAGTATTTAAAACGTTAGTTATATCTATTCTATTATAAAAGTCTTTAAATCTATAGTAAGTAACTTAACTAAAGTCTTAAGATCTAAAAATATTAGAATAACCTTAGTTAATGTTGTTAGAAGTAAATTAACCTAGATTATAGTAATACACTGTCTAGGCACTAAGCTTAGTCTAAGGAGGAATTTTTAAATCGCTGAAAGAGAGATCTTAACCGCCTTAACTTCCGATAAGGGGGTGATCTATTAACCGAGGCGCATCTTTGATGCTCGACTTGACCATGGAGAGGACGGGGGTTACTTGCCTAGCAGCTGCAAGTAATCCCACCACCGAGGCCATAACACTCAATGGATCTATCTTCTTAGCATGGAAATAGTGACTTGTCAGTTGGGATTGATGACAAAGGTAGAAGAGGTTGACAATCGAGAAATGATGGTCGGGTAATGCTTAGCCTTGGGAGGAAAATCCCTTAATGCTACGGTTTTAGCCGCACCTTGAAGAGGAGAGAACAACATTGAATAGGAGAAACGTTCGATTCAACAAATAATTAACCCAATTCAGACTATTAAACTTAGTTCCAAGCTACAGTAGATATTACTCCCACTCTTCAGCACTCGGATTGTCGTTCGCCTCGAGATATGTTTTTAAAGAGATAAGCTCCTCATGCGTCTTGCAGCACCTTGTGCAGTTCTTCCGTTAACTCCTTCGGCTGGCTTACAAACGGACAGTGATCCATATCAAGCTCTATGAGGCGCATGCCATTCTCCTCCGCCTCAGGCCTTTGCCGCTCAGGCGGAATAGCCGTATCCTTTCTGCAGAGGAAATACGTGCCGTTTACCTGAGTCTTCCACAAGTCCGGGATATTCTCCGGTGGCATCTGCGCGCGATTGGAGTCCAGCGCCGCCAGAAACGGCTCAGCAGCTTTGGGGGTCATGGTGTTGTAGAAGCTCTCATATGCCGAGTTAAGGGTCGTCCACATCGTCGCGAAGTCAATTGTGTACCACTGCGCATCGCCGCAAGCACGAACGGCATTCAGAAAGCAGGCAATGAAGATAATATGCACCAATCTGGACTTCTCCTCGGCGGTGGCAGTTGCTAGAAATTCGCTAGCTGCGACTGCCACTGACTGGCCGGACACGCTGTGCCCCAGGAGACAGACGCGATATCCAGCATTAATTTCGGCTTTGAGAATGTCGCTGATTTGCTTGATGTTGTCCTGGACAGTCGGTGGAGGGTCGTGGCGGCCGCTCGTGCGGAGTTTGACAGGCACCACGCGGTAGCCATATGCCTCAAGGTATGGAGTAATGGGCTGGATGTGAAATTCGGTATGCCATGCGCCGGCAGCGAAGATGATGCTTGTTTTTGCTGTTGACATGGTGGACAGTGGGGGTGGTTGTGTTCCTTAATGTGGACTTATAATGGCTTTGGAGATGCTAGGTTTTCTTGGCGTCATGAATGTGCTAGATAGGTATGGGATAGTGATTAGGTATCGATGAATACAAGGTAGTAAAGGAGGATGATTTTCTTATATAGTTGACACGAAGAATACCTTTCTATTACGAAGAAGTATACTTCGTAAGGTGGTGAGGTGGGAGCACAGCTTAGTCAGCACTATAATCTGACACCAGGGTCTGTAGTTGAATGTAGGTACGGAAGTACCTCCACTCTACGAAGTACGAGTACGTCTACGAAAAAACCAGCCGATTTTATGCACAGGCCACCTCACTAAGTGGGATTCGGAGGGTAGCCACAGCTCGGCGGCGTGGTGCTGGATGAAGGATGAATGTTATCGTTCCGTAGGTACTCGACGCCTACAACTACTACTACTTCGTACAGGATTCAAAGCGAGTCCAACTTGCCATCCTCATGGTCCCCGGTCGATGAATCATGCTGCACATCATTGATTTGTCTGCTCGGAATTCTTGCTTCCTATGATTCTAATTCTACTTCTCATTTTCATTCTGATTCTGATTTTGATTCTGATTCTGATTCTGATTCTGATTCTGATTCTGATTCTTCCTCTCGTCTGAAGGGTACTCAGTCCCGCGACATGCGTGAATGTGCCACTCCCCCACCCAACGATGGCCGGAAGCGTTGTCGCCCGCAAGCGGAATACTAATACTAATAATAAATGTAGAACCAAGGTGAAAAACTGATTGTGTAACCTGCAGGTCAGTCATAGCGGACAGATCCCTATACCGGGCTACACCCCAAGACTGTGAACTTTGGACGGGAGGTCAGCGCTGCAGTGATTATGCCTAATCAGCAATAGAATCAGGAAGGTCAAATGCGACGAGAATAAGCCGTTTTGCCAAAAATGTGTCAACACTGGTCGTACTTGCGACGGCTACGAGTCCCCCTTCAGACTTCTTCCCAGTCAACCCATCAACAGCGCTCATGCTGGCGGCATCAAGTCAGACGTTGGTTTACAACCCATCTGGCCTACCTTCATTGAGATCTCCCCTCGGGACAACGACCTTCTAATCGTTACTTCTCAACCAAAACTATGTTCGATGTGAAGCTGGGCTGTGACGATGAAGCCAGGCAAGTCCTCCAAGCTAGCTTGACTGATCCGCCTATACGACACGCAGTCTCGTCTCTCAGAGCTCTTCGGGAAGATCTCAAGACGTCTGGAGACGGTCCAGCGTCTGTCGCGCGGCAGACCCCGAGCTATCACTATGGCCTCCAGCGATACAGTATGACTTTGGGGTGTCTTGCGTCTAACTTGTCATCTCCGGGCTCCAACGGGTTGAAGTCGGCATTACTTTGCTGTCAGATCTCATTAGCATGGAGCAAGTACGGAAGAATTACGCTGCTATGGCCCAGCATACCATCCAAGGACTCAGGATCATGCACAAGTGCCGGACCTTTCCTCGATATTTTCATCATTAAGCTCTTTACTGCACCATGTAACTTCGCGGATCCTCCAGCAACAGCCGACGTAAGCGGGACGACGTTGTCTGTGTGTCTGATTTCGCCTCATCAACAACCTGTTGAATCTCGCGATCTTCCCACGATTACACCTGACATGCGGATAGAGCTTACAAGGATCGCTGCGTCGACGCTTGAATTTCTCGGCAAAGTGTCGCAAATGAGATCGGTAGGAATCTCTCCTCGACTACTATCCGAGAAAGTAGCTCTGCTGGACTTGTTAGAATCGTGGCTCATTGATCTTGAACTCGTTCGAACGGAGGTCGGGTCTCCTGGCCCTGAGCCTATTTCCGTGTCTTTCTTACGCTTCTTCCATCTAATACTGAGAATCGTTCTCTTAGGGGCACTAAACTCCTCACCAGATCTTGATGTCAAGCTACGGACTGAGGACGACCTATTGCAGGGCGTAGCCAGCAACTTGGGTGAAAGAATCAGGGCTTATAGATCGTGCAGTGGGACTAGTAGTGGTTCAGGCGAGCGCTCCACAGTGCGCTGATATTCATGGCAAAATGGCGTGATCTTTCCTAACCACGCACCTGATTCTTGTGTTTTCACAATCAATAGAATACGCAAACTCCATTGCTAGCAAGTCGAGCGGGAGAAGGCCGTCGGCACTATCGAACGCGACCTAATGTAGTTGAAGGTAGAAAGAAGAAGAAAAACGAGTCAGGCGGCGTGCGTGCGTGAGATTGTATACGGCTTCGAATTGCAGTAGATGGACGGAACAAAACAAGTAGCGGTTGACTCTGTCCGCAAGTCTGACAATCCTTTCACGGCTCAGATCTCACCTCCTCGTTTCCTGGCTGACTCGTGCGCCAATGTTTGCGAAGTTCTGGAGCAAGCCGGTGCTTATCGCATTGTAGTGATGTCGACAGCAGGTATCGGGGATTCATGGGGTAATCTACCCTGGTTAAGCAAGGCATTCTTGAGGTGGACTAACGTCAAGTACGCGCTCGAGGATCACAACCTCGTAGACAAGGAGATGCGGCTGAAGAAGATGGATTGGATTCTTGTGAGGGCTGTGAGGCTGCAATTCGACGATCAGAAGTCGACCGACACGAAGACGGACGTGAAAACGCTGGGCAGTGAGGGCGATGGAATGGGCTTGACAGACAGCATGACTATTACTAGTGTGGCGAGGTTCCTAATCATGGTTGCGGTCGAAGCATTCTTCGTCCAAAGCGCAGTGGTTGTGGTCAATTGACACAGCTGAGGAAGTCGTGAACTTTGGTGATATCGCTCTACCGGAAGACTTCCTGAATGAACTTGTTTTGATTATTCTGCGTATTGCCAGATAATAGAATCGGTTCCAGGCCAATTTTTCTGAGCTTGGATACGTATACTTCGTAGCTGAGTGTCAAAATGGATGGCGATACAAGGCCAGTGAGTCACTTTCCTCCTCCGTTAAATGTTCCTGCGAGCTGTCCTCATGTTTCGAACTCCATGTCGGTGCAGTGGAGCCGACTTCATCCAGCGTTGAGGATCTTAGATCTTCACCTCCCGCTATTGATCAACCTAATACACGCTACAAGTTCAAACCTAAAGAGACAAGTGATGTTGGTCGGGGACCCTCAATGGACGAGGATCTAACGCGTACCAAGAGACCGGAGACCAGACAGGAAAATGAGGCAGCTGAGAAAACCAAGGCTGGATTGTTTAACAGAGTCAAGAATGCTGGGCAGAAATTGATTGGAAGAGTTCCGGCATCAGATATAACGGTGAAGAGGTAGAATCTGGAGGCTAAAGCCAGCGAGGAAGCAGAAGCACAGAGAGTATAGAAGGCGAACGATCTAAAGGTTAAAGGGATTAACAATGCTTTTCTTCCGCCGGACAGGAATAACAATGACATCAAGAACAGAACTAGGCCCAGAGGAAGAAACAAAAATGACGAGCT
Source organism: Pezicula carpinea (assembly GCA_026119845.1). Classification (NCBI taxonomy): domain Eukaryota; kingdom Fungi; phylum Ascomycota; class Leotiomycetes; order Helotiales; family Dermateaceae; genus Pezicula; species Pezicula carpinea. Next base: position 5,150 of record JALRMK010000179.1, on the reverse strand, counting down.
GGAGGAAGAGTGGCATTTGGTATCAACACGAAGATAGCTTGGACAGACGGGAGGGAGATCAAGATGGTTGATCTAGGTGACGGTGAGTGGTTACTATGCTCATCTTGTGGTCCAGAATAGAGTATTATTCTCTTATTATAAAGTCACCATTGCGAAGTCCAGTGTTTCAGCAGCCTTTGGTCTCGTCATCATCCTGTAACTTGTAACTAGCCAACAATTAGTTGGTGTTATATATCGCATTCTACCTCTGACTAATGATTTCCTCACTCCTCTTCTCGCTACTCATCGTCAAATTCGTAATTCAAGAATCATTGATGGGAACTATCGAAATGGTCTGGGAAAGCACTGTATTATATATATACTGAGTAGCATTGAATTACAAATCCACGCGACGGCGGCTACACTATCTTTGCAGCATCATCCTTCATCATTCGCTACCTAATGCTCTGGCTCGGCAAATTGAGCGTGTGTATTTTCTTATTTGTTTACGAGGTTTCCAGGAGTGACAAGTCAACATCAACGGGCTCTCTGCTTGAACACAATGGCTATATCAAACTACTGGAAGACTAAAATCCTTGATGGTACTTTTACTGACTCGGTAAGTATCCAACTTGATGCCTACAAACAGCTAACACGTCAAACTCGGTTTTAACGCACATATAGTCTGGAATGGGTCAGATTAAAAGTGGCTGCTTCAGCTACTCGACCTTACCATCGAGGAAATCTGCTCATTTCAGTGCTGTTACAAGTTTATACCCAAATCCGGAAACATCACGAGTAAGTCCCCCACGAAGTTCCCTAGAAGACGCTAGAGAACTTCCTTGGGAAACAACAGGAAGAGATAGTTCTTATAATGGGCGGCCTCCATCAAAGCACTAGAGGCAGCGAGGCTTTAGTAGAATTAGCACTTAAATTAAAAGATCTATACCCTGTAGTAAAACTTGTAATGTATTATATTATGTCGTCCTCCTATGAGATATCCCTTCCTACCAGCTTCTATAGATTAGAATTAAAGTCTAAAAAATATTAGAACTGATATTAATCAATATATTACTTGTTAAATTACGGGAATACTCCTGTGATTTAGTTTAGACTGTTTACCTTTACCTACTTTAAGTAAGACACTATTTAGAGCTTTCTTTACTTTAGTATATAATTATTAGAGGTTAAAATAGGGCCCTAGCCCACCTTATAGACAAGTTATAAGAGATCTAACCTAACCTATAGTCTCTTAGTAGCCTATTCTACAGTCTAATTGTTATTAATAGAAAGAGTCTTTACTTTACCCTTAAAGAATCGTATCTTCCTTCTAGGTACTTAGTAAAGTAGTCTTCTTTAACATAGTAAAATTACTCTTTTTATTCCTATAAAAGCTCTAAGTCTTCTTCTCCTCTTTGTCCTTAACTTCGTCTTTATTTTTCTTATTAGGATTTTATTCTTTCTTTGTTTCTATGTTAATAATTCTATTAGCTGTTAAGATTTAACACTGTATTAATAGGAGAACTAGTTAATAAATCACATTAAAATTTAGTTCTAAAAGTCTTTATACACACCCCACATATTAGTATACAACGTGTTTTTATAATTTTAACCCTTATTATAAAACAATAAAATGCCTAGCCTACGTAAATTATTTTTAAATAAGCTTAATAGTATTTAAAAGCTAAGGGGTTAATTAACTAAAGACTAGAGATTAGCTATTATATAAGCTCTTTTAGATGGTAGAAAAATCAGTGTTCTAGCACGTTAATTTAATTGTTATTAGAATATAATTTATAATATCTATACTTAATATTAAGCCTTGAATTCTATAGAACTAAAGTCTTAAACTAGCTAGTCTTACGTTCTAAATTAAAGACAAAGAAGAGCTCTATTTAGACTAGTTTAAAGAGAACCTATAATCCTATAGACTAGGTTAATAGAATAGTATAAATCCTATATAGGTAAAAAGCTATTAAGAAACACTATTTAACGTGTTCTATACTCTATAAAGTTTAAACATTAGAAATCTTTAAAGTAGATCTTCTTAGATAATAGGGCTATATTATAGAGAACCTAATATTATCGAGAGTAGTAAGGAAAGAAACAGGAATTAACTTCTATATAGACATTAAAATAAGGTTATTTTCAAGGCTAATACCCTACTATAGAGCTTCTTTTCCGACGAGTGTTTAGTAGTCTTAGACACTTTAAATCTAACTAGCTATTATATTCTATAATGTAAAAGTGTTAAGAAGTCTAAGTTACTACCTAAACTACATACTAGCTATAAGTACGTCCCGTCTAGACGCTAAGTAATAGCGTCTAGACAGTGTCACATGTGACGTCCCAAGGGACGGTCACGTGCAACGTGACACTAGCTAGGTATAACACTTTTTAAATAAACGATATAATAAAGAAATAGTTAATATTATAAACTATAGGAAGTCTAATATCACTATTATAGTGTAGAGAGTAATATAACTTAGTAGAAGGTTAGAACTAGTTATTATAACTAGAGATTTAAACTCTAAGAGTAATAGATATATAACTTAAAGCTACCTATAAGCCCTTAAAGATACCCTCCTTTCTATATATTAACTAGGCCGATTTTATTAACAAGATAATATAAAAATATATAAGTTAAAGAAGGCTTAGAGATAGTTTAAGAAGTATAGAATATAGGTTATTAACTAGCCTATGTATAGCCTAGATATAAACCTAATTAAATATGTCTAGCGGGCTATAAAGTCTATTTTACATAGATAACATCCTGATATCTATTTACTTTAGAATAATTAAGTAGATATAGAAGTTCTTAAGGGATATATAAAGATAGCCTAGGAGTTAGTTCTATAGGAGCTTATTAATAGACTTATTCTTTCTATACTAAAACGAGTATAGGCACTATAAAAGGTAAAGAGCTAGTATACTAAATATTAAAGCTCTAAATTAAGGCTTTTATATTAATGTCTATTTGTATTTTTATCTATTTTAGTTAATTTTTAAATAGGTTAGAAAGATAGGGTGAGTTAAATGGGAATTAGTGGGGGATTAGATAATATAGAGATTATATAAAGACTTTTAGAACCGAATTTTATCTTGCTATAATTGAATTTTATTTAAGTTTTTCTTTTCACTTTTATAACTTATAATTATAAGAGTAGATGTTAATTTAGTGTTTTAATGTTTATTCTTTTTTATATTTAAAAGAAGAGGTAGTAATAGAGAACAGGTGGCTAAGAACAAAGAATTAAACTGTTAATAGTAAGACAAGTGAATCTAGTTTCTAAAATAGGAAAAACAGCTTTAATAATAGTATTCTATACTCTGTAACTCTCTCGCGAAGAATAAACACCTTAACTACACATAAAGATCTCTTATATACTTGTAACACTTTTTTAAAAATAGTAACTTTAAAGTAGAAACATACCTTTAGAAACGTAGCTTTAGAAAATATCGAGTTTAGTACTACTATTAAAGAATACACCACGTATTAAAGAGTGATAGACAATTGTTTTTCTTTTCTTCTTTTATTAAGGAAAAAAAAGAAAAACTAATAATATACTAACTTTATAAATTACCACACTAACTACAGCCATTTCTAATCCCCTATCACTTCTAATATCTCTATCACTATCTTTATAGATAGAGCCTTTAAGCCTGTTCTCTCTTTTAAACCTTGTCCTATAGTGAACTCTATTAATAACCATGCTTATTTTCTCGGAAACCACTCTTAAGTCCGCAGCTAATTCTTAGCACTGTTATAGACAGTATATATATACTTTTCACTAATTAAGACATTCTTTTTATTTAAGCTAGAGAAGTTAACTAATAACCTAAGAGTTGTATTATTAATTCGTTTACTATCCTAATCTTAAATAGTTACTTCGTCGGCTAGCTTAACTTCGACTTTTATCCTCTATTCTAAAATCTAGAGTTTCTATAACTGTTTCTTCCTATAAGAGAAGCAAGAGTACTACTTAAGTGTTATCTACTTCTAGGTTACTCTCACGAGTATATCTCTCTCGTAGTCCCTTATGATCACCATCCTATCCCTGTTAGTTTAGTCTAGTTTAAAGCTCTAGTTCTTACTTGTCTACTCGCGATACACCTACATCTAAAGATCTCTTCCCCCACGTCTTAAGATCTACCTAATTGTTAAGCTTAAGTTTTTTAAGGGAGTCGCTATTACTCTAAGTAATGTTCTCGAGATATAAAAGGTGCTATTATAGAAGAACCTATTTTCGAAGATTAACGTGAATAAGCTTATAATGTGATATATTTTACACTTTAAGAGCTTAGATAATTGTTCGTGAGATTCTAAGGATAATAACGTCTATTAGATATCTATTCTAGGTTAGACAATGTGTTAGCTAATCTATTATCTTGTATACTTCTAATGGTGTTACACTAGTATAGACCTCTAGTAGATCTATTTATATAGGATATTTATAGTAGTATAACACGGGAATATTATAGAAGGAAATATTATTATAACACTGTGATACTATAGCTAAAGATCGTTTATTAGTCTAAGTAAGTAATATAACTAGGACTAAAGTATAAAAGGAAAGTATAGACAAGAATATTTCGTACTTTTATATCTAGGTATTAATCGATAAATTTTCAACATACTAATACTTGCTAATCCTACCGAGAGTCTAGGTAGAGTATAGTATAGAATAAGATTTTCCTACCTTTATACTTCTAACTATACTCCCTTTGTTAAATTAAATATACGTATATTTTCACCTCTTAAAATACAACGAAATATAATTAAAACAAGAGTATCTTCTACTTTTTAACTTTCTTAAAGTAGTACAATAGCCTTAGGCGAAAATAACTTAGAAAGTATCTTAGCTTACACATTATAAGTAGACTTGTATATTAACCTTTATATAGTTTAGAGTACTTAGACCAAGGGGGTCTTAATGTGTTTAAAGACTTTAGTAGATAATAACACTCTTTTTCTTAGCGATAGTATATACTCTTACTATAAATAGATTCTTATATACTATTCTATAAGGATTTTTTAGATGTATTTTAATTTTAATTTTCTATTACATAACTTCTTTTTTTTTTAATTAATTGTTTTTTTGTTTTTGGTTTCTTTGTTTACTTTTTTTTGTTTTTTTTTTTTTTTTTTTTTTCTGGTTGTTTGGTTTTGT
>JALRMK010000178.1:0-10424 GCA_026119845.1 Pezicula carpinea | reverse complement strand
ATCTAAATCCTCTTATACTTATATTATATTATATCTCTATAAGTGTATAGAAGTCTATAATCTTATCTATAGCTTCTAGTTTAAATTATAAGGTATATATCTATATAACTCTAGTCTTTCTATAGGTAAAAGTCTATAAATATCTTTTACCTTTTAGTCTCTTTATTTAAAAAGGTCCTATAATATCTAAATTAAAGAAAGTAAGTTTATCCTTAGATACTTTAAAATTAAAAGGTACTCTACTAACTATTTCTTTAAACTTTCTATAGTAGTAAGGTTTATAGTTATTTAACTTCTTATCTTTATATAGTTTAAAATCAAGGCCACTAGTATGGTTTATAGTCTTAACTAAGTAGTCCTTGTTTATATGTTCTAAACGTCTATATAAAATATCTAGGCATCTATAGTATTAACCTTATAGACTATAGGTTCCAGTTTATTAAAGTTAACTAGAAGCTTAAGGAAATAAGTATTAAAATAGTATATAGCATCTATTATAGTCTTAGACTTAGTATGTCTTAGACTAGTTTTATCTCCTTTAAAGAATATAGACTAACCCTTATTAGTTAATTATTTAAGGTTAATTAAAGTAGAATTTAAGTTAGAAACGTAGTTTATATCTATTATAACTACTTCTCTATTACCTACTTTAATAGAGATTTTCCCTATAGCTTTAATTAGTATTATAACACTATTAGCTATAATAATAGACTTATTATTAGTTTCTACTAAGTCTATAAGCTAATCCTTATTAGGAGTATAGTATTCTATAGCTCTAGAGTCTAAGATAATCTTTATGTCTAGAAAAGATATTCTACTAGTAGTAGTTAACTCTAGTGAATTAGATATATTATTTTCTAAGTAAGATATATTAATGTTACTACTAACTAAGTTTAAGACTTTACTAGAAAATTATTTATCCTCCTTACTAGTATTATCTTTATCTTTGTCTTTAATAGTTTTATTCTTAGTCTTTTTACTTTTCTTAGGCTTCTTAGCCTTAGTAAGCTGTTTATTAGCTTTTAACTCTAGAAACTTAATAAAATACGTGGCTTCTATATGTTCTTTCTTCTTATAATATATATAGAAAGAACCTTTGTTTCTAAATACACCTTATTTATCTCTAAGTCTATATAAGACTTTATTCTAGCTTTCTCTACTATTAATTCAGAGATAAGTTTTAAAATATTAAGTATCTTTAAGTCTTTCCCTAGCTCTTTAAATTTTCTAGAGGTGAAGACATCGAAGAGGCTAGTAAGTCTCTTAAATATAATCTAGACTATAAATATATCTTAGATTTTAAAACCTAACTCTTATAGATATAAAGTAGACGACTAAATAATACTAGTATATTCGTCTATATTAGAACAGGACCTATAGTCGGCTTCTATAAGCTTATTAAAGTATCTTCCTAGGTACTAGCTCTATATTAGTTTCACTGAAAGTATCTTTTATAGCCTTATAGAAACCACTAGTATTAAGTTTATCTTTAAACCTTTTATTCATTTCTAAGGTAACTATAGATTATAGAGTATCTAATGCCTTAGTGTTATTCCTTCTATATTCTAATGATTTTTTATAGTATCTTACTACTAGTTCTTTACTAAAAGTAGTATTTTTATCATTGAAATATAGCTCTTTAGAAGGTTTAAGGTCTAAACTGTCTATATAAGACATATAACTATTAATTTTAAGGAATAAGTCTATACTCACTATCTACTCTATAAAATTAGAGCGTCCTAGTAGCTTATCTCTCTTAAAGGAAATAGTAGACGAAGAAGCTATTTTAATAGCTAAGAGTTTTCCTAACTAAGTAAATTTACACTAAAATAGTAAAATACTATATAAGGGTATATTTAGCGTAGAAACTAACTTTATAGCTGTAATATCTGGGCTAAAAAGTAGTTTCATATTTTATATGTTATAAAGCTTTTATAACTTAGCTATTTATATAAGATTATAAATCTGTATAGAAAAAGGTAGGTTTTTAATAGAAATAAAATCGATTTTAAGTTCTAGTTTTTAAATCTAGGTAAATTTATATAAACCTAGGTATATAAAGACTATATATATTAAGTCTAACTAAATCTTAAGCTATAATTATATATAACTTACTAAAATAAACACTCTCTACTTTTTTATATTAAGTAGAGGCGTAGACTTTATATATTAAACCTAGCTAAAGGTTTATTTTTTAAACCTAGAACCTTAGGTTCTAAATTATACTATTCTATGTAAATGTTCTTACTCCTGTATATGTTTTAGGAATTACCTTTATAAAAGGATTTTCTTGTATTCCACTAAATTACCCTCTAAATAGAAGGATTTTAAAGAGAGAGTTCTAGCCTTTACTAGTAACTGTATTACTAAAAGGTTCCTATAAGTAGTCTACTAGTAAGAGTATAGTTTCTTGATACTCTTAACTAATAAACTAAATATAGTACTAGTTCAACTTTTCTTATAGTACTTACAGGCCCCTAGCTTAGGGTTTAAACCTAGTCTAACACAGGTCAGACCCAGGTCGGACCTAGGTCAGGTGTTATCACCGGTTTAACCGGGGTCCGACTAGGGTCTAATCAGTTCCGACCAGGGTCCGACCAGTTCAGCTAGTTTCGACTAGGGTACGACCAGGTCCGACTAGTTTCGACTAGGGTCCGATTAGTTCCGACTAGTAGGTATAGCCTTAAAGCTCCCTATAGCTATAGGGCCTTATAGGGCTTAAATCTTTATACTAATATCTTAAGAACTAATAGTCCTATCTAGGTAATTCTTACTATAATATATTTATCTTATATAATCTAACTATATATAGGTCCTCTTCTACTTATAGAGCGTATATAGAGCTTAGAATAAATAGATAAAACATAGGATAGTTATAATCTTTTCTAAACCTCTTAGTTTAGTATAGTTTATAGAATCTTTTAGATAATTTAATATCAAAGGAACTACTAACTTTATTTAAGTAATTCTTAGTACTATAAGACTATCTTAGTGTATTATACTAGACGTTTACTAATACACATTTTTAGCCTCATTAGTAAGCTAGCTCTAGGGCTAGGAAGTATTTTACCTATAAACCTACTAGAAGTTAATTTTAAGCTATACTTAAGCTTATTTTCTGTCACGTGACTATAACTCGCTTAGCTTATAGCTCTATAACTAACAACACTAAAAAAGATCTAATTTAAGTTTTAGAACTTTTAGTAAAAGTTTACCTTAGAACAATCTAATATCCTAGTGTTATAGGTCTAGGAGGACTTAGAAAGTTTTTTCTTCTTGCTTAGTAAGCTAACAGTGTTAACCTAGTTTAGACTAGTTCTGAGCTCGCTCGGACCAGTGTTAACCTAGTTCCGACTAGTGTTAAACCCTTAACCTAGGTTAAGCCCTATAAACTAGTTAGGTGTTATCACTAGTTTAACTAGGGTCTAACTAGGGTCTAACCTTTCTCTAACACGTGTCTAACCAGGGTTAGACCAGGGCTAGAACCGGTTTAAACCGACTACCTATTGGTAGTACAGTACTATAATCAGTGAATACCTTTCTAACGACAAGTAGTTCACACTAGGTAGTCTAGATATAAGGCGTGAGAGTTAGATAGTAGTCTAGACCGTTATATTACTCTCTCCTTCTAAAAGAACTTGTCTATAAGTTTATACTTATCTCCTTATTATAGTTAAGGTTATTATAGTTAGTAATACCGTCCTTATATACCTTAAGCTATTTATAAAGTTAATATAGTAGTCCTACTTACTTAGAATAAGCTAGATAAAAGTTCTATAATAGGTATAGATTATACTTAAAGTCTAAAGCTAGGTACTATTTAGGATTATTATTAAAGTCTGTCTAACTTACTTAATATATTAGGCTTCTACGAGTTTTTTAAATAGTAAGAATCTCCTCTACTTTCTATTTATAGTCTCTAGTAATCTTAATATATAGAGACTCTTCTAGTTATTATCTAGGTAAGAGATCTAAAGTAACTTTTTATAGCTTATCTACTAAGAATATAAGATAGATCTTTATAGATTTAAGAAGTTATATATAGTATAAATAACCTTTCTTCACTAGGACTTTATAGGGTCCTACTATCTAATAATTAAGTTTCTAGCTTAGTCTTTATATCTTCTAATTTTAAGTTATAATCTAGACTTTATTACTATCTAGTCTACCTCTCTTCTATACTTATTAATATTATATATCTTCTTGTCTTAGACCTTCTATATATTCTCCTTTATAGTCTTCTATATACTATATATTTATCTAGTATATTCTTATACTTTATTAATGTTTAAGTGTTCCTAGGGAGTAACTAGTTCTATTAGACAGTTCTAGTTAAACAAAGTAGTAGAAGAGTATCTATTTAAGAGTTTATAAGGAGAGATACTAAGACTCTTATAAGGAAGAGTTAGTTATATATAATTAATTATAGGGATTAGTTCTAACTAGTTATCTTAGTAGTAGTTTATAAAGGGCCGGAGTCTCTAGGTAGTTAATATATTAGTTTATAATCTTAGTCTAAATATCTATTTAGATATACCTAGTATACTATTAAGAGTTTAAGTTTAACTTCTAAGATCTAGGTAAACTCTTCCTAGAAGTTAGAGATAAATTATAGTCCTTAGTCTAAAATAATACTAGTAGGTACACCCTTATAGTAGTAGATATAGTTAATATATATTTATATTATATCCTTACTAGTAGTAGTCTTAAAATAGGATATAGAAATAGTTTTCTTATTAAACTAATTAATAATAATAAAGAGGTTATTAAATCTATGTTTCTCTTTTAAGAATAACTTAAAATCTATTATAACGTGTTACTATAGTTAATTAAGAATAGAGAGTAGATATAATATACCTAGTGTCTTGTCTCTTAGTATAGTAGATTATTTATAAATATAATAGTTTCTAATATACTATTTAATGTCTACGTAGAGTTCTTTCTAGTAGTAATAGTCTATAATTAGATAGATAGTCTTAGTTCTTCTAGGGTATACTAAGGAGATCTAATTATAGACTTTATAGATAAGTTAGGTTTAGAGGTTCTACTTATTAAGGATAACAAGGTGTTTACACTAGAAGAGAAGTCTCTTATCTATATAGAAGTCCTAGTTATTATAGGTTATATCTTGTCTCTAGTTATCTAGTAAGAGACTATTATAGTTAGCTATAAGGATCTTGTCGACGAGATTAAGGGGAATTTCTAGGTCTAGTAGTACTATATTATAACTAAGAATACCTAGTGTTAAGGTCTTCTAGAATCTATAGGTTAATCTATTATAGTTAGAGGAAGACTTATTTATAGTTTAACTTCTCTACTTTCTCCTAGACCTTAGTGTCTTATTCTCTTCTTATAAGGATATTAACCTTCTTGTTTTTCTTACTAGACTAGTAGATAATAGTAAAAAAGAACTCTAAGAGAATCTCTATCTAGTAAGTCTAATAAGTATTTAAGTGTTTTATAGTTATAAAGTACTCTAATACTTTATAGTATATATAAATATTAACTTTAGTTAGACTCCTAGTTAGTTATACTCGCTATTAAGTAAAGGAATAGATAATAGCTAATACTTATTTCCTTATTATATATCTAGTAGTTAAGTTCTACTAGGGCTATTATCTTAGAGAAGTAAGCTATAGAATACTAATCTTAGTCTAGGAATTGTTATAAGAGGATTCTAGTAATAGTACTATCTAAGGCGTCGGTTTTAATTATTAATTTCAGTTTAGAACAGTAGTACTATAGGAGAGATATATATATAAGTTAGTACTATAATTCCTTAAAGGCTCTCTTATAGTTCTTATTAAACGTAAAGAGGATATTCTTTATTATAAGTCTAGTAAGTAGTTTAGTAATAGTATTATACTTATTAATAACTTACTAGTAGAAGTTATAAACACTAAGGAAGGATTATACTCTCTTTACTAAGCTAGGGTATTTCTATTCTATAATTACACTTACTTTATTAGAGTTAACCTTGATTTTATTAGTGTTAATAATAAATCCTAGGTATTTAATTATAGTAACATAGAATTTATACTTCTTTAAGTCTACTTATAGACTATCCTTGTTTAGCTAATTATAGACCTATTTTATATAGAACTCTTACTTAATCTTGTTATCTAAGTAGATAAGAGTACTAGGTATTATTAAGGAATATTATATAGAATTTATCGAGGTAATCTTATATAGTGTTATTTATTAATCGTTAGAAGACTATAGGTCTATTAGTAAGACTAAAGAGGAGAACCTTATACTTATAAGCTCTATAGTACGTCTAGAAGGTAGTTAAGTCTTCTAATTTAAGATTAATTTATATCTTATAAAATACTTAATAGATATTAAGCTTAGTAAAGATCTTAGTCTTATAGATCCGGTTAAGTGTCTTATTAATTAGTAGAAGAGGGTATTAATCTTTCTTAGTAATTATATTTAGCTTCTAGTAATTAATATAGAATTATAGCTTCCTATCTACTTTTTATATAAAGAGGACTAGTAAGGTAAATACTACTTAACTTAGAACTATAAAGTTTCTCTCTAGACTCATGTCTAAGTACTTTTTTATCGTCTCTAGCTCTTCTTTAGTTATCTTATATAGTAGACTATAACTAAGGGTGTTTTCTTCTTTAAGTTAGATTTTAAAGTCTATTCTATTATAGAAAGGTATAAGAGTATTAGAGTCTTACTTAGAGAAAGTTTTCTTATAGTCTTTATATACTTCTAGTAGTCTATCTATTAAAGAATTAGTTTCGTTCTAAGTTATAGTAGTCTTAATTACTACTTCTTTTCTAGTAGTAATCTCTTAGTTAATCTTATAGGGGGTGAGAGTAAGTAGCTCTGTCTCTTTTATACGTAGATAGAGGGTAAAGGCTAGGACTCTAATCTAATAGATATTAAGCTTTTTTAAAGTAGACTTAAGTTCTCTTTTCTTTTATTCTTTCTCTACTCGTTTCTATTGTCTCTCTTTCCTTATAGGGGGTAGTAGTAGTCGCTTCTTTCTATTAAGTTTATCTTATATCTTATAGAGGTTATTCTTTATATCCTAAGTTATTATCTTCTTCTATAATTAGAGAAGGTAGAGAGAGGACTAGTATACTTAAATCTAGTTCTATAAAGTAGACTATCTTTATAGGTTTCTTTAGGATTTATAGTAGGCTAGATTTTCTACTAGTGTTTCTCTACTAGTCTTTAGAGTTAAATATCTTATCTCGTTTAATAACGTTAGACTAGTACGTAGATTAAATCTTTTTTAGAGCGTCTAGTTATATATAAGAGATAGTAATCTCTTTAGTATAGTTTTAAGTTAAGAGTAGGTATTCTAGCTAATTTAGTGTTCTCTTAGATACTAGGGGGTAAACCTAGAAGTAGGATATCTATTTTCTTCCTATAATAATGTATATTAATCTAAGTGTAAGTATATAGAAGGAAAGTTAAAACCTTCGTCCTTAGAGGGTAAATATTAAGTAAATATAGTAAGTAATTAACTTTCTAGGGTTTCTATTATATCCTTAGATAGGTAGTATATATAGTAGTTTAATAAGTTTAAGAGAAAGGTAAGGTTTTAGCTTCTAGAAGAAGGTTAAATTAATAAAGAGAAATCTATTTACTCTAGTGTTAAGTAAGACTATAGTAGTAATTATAGTTCTATTATTTACTATGTTACATAGAATAGTTAATACTTTCCTACCTATTAATCGACTAAGGTTAATTTCCTAGATAACACTCTTACACTCTAGAGAGAAGACTTTCTCTAGAGTTTCTCTTTTCCTAGTTCTACTTATTCCTTAATCTCCTTTATAATACTAGGATAGTCTTATACTATATATCTAGTTTCTCTATACTTAAAGTATCGTTCTTTATTTAAGAGTTATTATTTCTTTAGGTTCTTATACTTTAGATATTATACTAGGATATTACTAAGATAAGAAGTATTAACTAGTAGGGCTAGGACTAGAGTTATAGTAGCTTAGAGAGTTATAGACTAGAAGGTAAGCTTATTAAACAACTTAGTTTCCTTACTTTATTGTTAGATAGTGTGTTACTTAGTGTCTTATAGACGGTAGAGATAGTTATTACAGTGTTAAAACTAATCTTCTAGTTTATATATATTCTAGTTATTATTATTATAACTAACAAGCTCCTTCTTAAATTCCTTAGAAACTTTCTTCTTAAGCTAGATCTTTAACTACTTAAGAGTATATTCTCCTTCTAATCTAAGACGTATAAAGTCTATAAAGAAGTCCTAGAAATAAGTATTATATTAGAAATACTATAAATTAAATTTATTTATAGTATTCTTAACTTAGTTCTTATCTTAAAGATTTCTTCTAAGTAATTAATTATATTAGAAGTATCTTAAAAGAGGTCTATATTAATCTTAGCCTTAAGGTAGAGGAGAATATTCTCTCTAATTTAGTTAGTAACATATTATATCTAAGAGACTATAGTAGAGAATTAATCGATGTTAATATTAAGCTTATCTTATATTAATCTCTTCTAGTAGTAGAACTTCTTATAGTCTCCTTTAAAGATCTTAGAATTAGCTAGCTTTTTTAACTTCTCTATTTATTAAGTGTTAGTTAAGTTCTTAGTCTTAATAGTAGATACTTCTAAAGGGTTTTTTAAATAGTGTTAAAGACCTAGGTAAGAGATTTCCTCTACGTCCTCTTTATTATCTCTAAAGTAGACAAAATATAGGATATCTTTATAGAATTATAGTAGGGTAGACAAGGGGTTATTTAAGTAAATCTTAACTATAAGGTTAATAATTTTATTCTTACGTTATTAGATTCACTCTTTACTATACTAGTTTTATACTTTTATTAACTTAACTTACTTTTATAACTTCTTAGAGTAGGTAGTACTTAGTCTTTAAGGTATACTTATTCTATTCTATAAGATATACTATATATAATTTTAAATCCTTATAAAGTATAAGGTGATTCTCTAGAGAGATACGTTAACGTTCTTTAATAATATTAAAGAGAGTAGTAATAGCTTACTTAAAGACTTTATAATTATTAATATAGATTCCCTTAGAAGTATACTAATATTTAGTTATAGTATAGATAGAAGTAGTATTATCTATGTCTAAAGGTATAGACGTAGATAAGAGACCTAGTATACCTTTATACTTAGTGTCTAATCTAGAGTTATAGGGTTTATTTATTTTAGAGTTTCCTTTATTACCTTTATAGTATTTCCTTAAGTATTAACCTACTTAGTATTATCTCTAGCTATAGTGTTATATTTTTACTATTTTATAATGTTATTTTCTTCTATTTCTAAGGTACCTTGTCTAGCTAGTACTATTTTCCTTATAGTATAGTTTAACCTAGGGTTACTAGGGTTTTTCTAAGTTTAAGTTTATATTTAGAGAGGTTATAGGTTTAAGTTTATATTTCTAAGTTTATAAGAAAGTATACACTTAGTACTATAGAGAGTAGGGTTCTAGTTTATATATATAGAGTACGTTCTAGTCTATTCTTAATAATCTAAGGGTTCTAGATAATAGATATTATAATTCCTTCCTAAGAGTAAAAAAGGTAGTCTTTAAACAATATAATAGTACTTATAATAAGTAGGAGTAGTATAGGTAAATAGTAAATTAAGAATTTAAAGATAAAGAGAGAAGAAGAAAAGTTATAAATATATAGAGAGAAAGAATTCTTTTATACCTATAAAGTTCTACTAGCTTTATATAGACTTTATATAACTATATTTACTTCCTTTATATCCTCTAGGTATATTTGTCTATTTATACTATCTAATTCCTAGAATAATAAGTGTCTATAAAATAATAACAGGGTAAGAAATAGTAATAAGGTAAAAATAATAACAAGGTATAAATAATAACAAGGTATAAATAATAACAAGGTATAAATAATAACATAGTAAATTCTATTAATAACACTCTTTCTATTAATAAGTACTCTACTAATAGTAAGTACTCTACTAATAATAAGTACTATAATAGTAACATAGTATATATTAGCGACGATATTACTATAATTAGTAAATACCTTTCTAATAACAAGTAGTTTATACTAAGTAGTCTAGATATAAGACGTGAGAGTTAGATAGTAGTCTAGACTATTATAGTTAGTTGTCTTACTATATACTCTAGTGACTTAAGTTAGTAATAGTCTTAGAGACTATATCTATAAAAATTTAGGTGTGAAACCCGTGATTAGTATTTAAGTTATACTATTTATATAATTTTAGTGTGAAAACAGTTTAACTTAAGCGATTATAATAAATATAATCCTATTTAGATTATACTAGTATCTTACTAAGTAAACCACTTAGTATAATCTAACCAATATATTAGCTATATATTAGTCTAACATAATGTTAGCTATATATTACCTAACATTATTTTAACCACTAGTAGTAAATAACTTGTAGTATATATTAACCTATAG
>JALRMK010000177.1:0-10459 GCA_026119845.1 Pezicula carpinea | reverse complement strand
AGCGATTTATAATATGCTGTGTACAATGATTTACGCTAGAAATCTCTTCCGGTTAGGCTAGCATACCATTAACTAAGGACATCTGAATAGGTAAGGCCGCACTACCCTAGTATAGTCCTTGCATACAAAGCAATGGTCGACTTATAAAGCTCGAGCTAATTCCATGTTCGATTAGTGCTTCCCGCCTAGGTAATGTATATTTACAAGGTTCTAGATTTTATGTATACACTTGCTTCGGAAGTCGCTAGTATCGTCGAGTAGCTGTTATAACGTTAGCTAACTATTCGCCTATAGAGCCAAGACGGTACCTTTTAAGCAACCCACTCACTTGGCCTGACAGTAACATCGCCGACTTGTAGGTCCCCCGCTACTACATGTCTAGTAACACACTCCTTCTATATCTCTACCATTATCTTCGATGTATGTTCTGGTCGCCATTATAACCAAGGGTTAAATCTAACACCTCGGTGGCCCGAAATCATCGCCCCTTGTAGCAGCTCGAGTGTCTCGTGGAAAATTATCTGACCTTCTCCCTCTTCATTCAATCTATCCCTCCGCTTTACACGGCCCTATAACAAATTTATTTAGACAACTCCCCGTCTGTTTACTGTTAAGCCTTCTTCGACGGATTTTCCGGTCCTCTACGCTTGCCGTTATATATAACCTTGTTCTTTTACGTCCTATTTACAGCGTAATATTAGTAACGTTCTGTAATAGTTTAAACACCCGCTAGTTACATACCCCCACTGTGATTCTTTCTATGCTACTCTGGCTAGACTACATATTAGCAGCGTCGTATTCTCGCTCACAGGTTAGTTTTCTGTCTAATCTACCGTTAGTTCAGTGCCTAAGTTTCTTCTAAAGTGCTTAACTCTACCTAATTCGAATTCTTAAATGTGTCTTGCTTAGAGTGCAGGAAAATAATAAGTATACTTCTGTTAGATCAATGGTGTACAACGAGACTTATACCTTCACAAGTGATTGTCTCTATTACCTATATACACTCGTCTCGGTGCTGGCTAGGTTAAACTAGTACGTCTGTAGGTAAAGGTTAGATCGTGTTATCCTAGCCTGTCTTTGAAATGTAACACCTACGAAGTTAGCTTACAAGTTTAAACTCTGTACTAGTCATTTTATGTTATAAACAGCTGTTTTCTTCTTCGCACGGCTCTCGGAGTCAATACACGTCCTATTTAGCAATACTCCTGTTGTTTCACCTAATCCTCCGAGCACACTAGAACTTCTCTCACCGTATACCGTTGGTGATCCTTCTACCAGTTAAGGCGGCTAGACTTGTACAGCTTGAATATTATTAAAAGGTGCGTAAGTTAACCCGGTTGCTAGATTCTGGCGCACTATAGCCATTGTTAACTAGTAGTTATATATTTATATATCTGTGTTCCATGCCTTTGTCTTCGATGATAAACGTAAATCTAGTGGCCCCCCGGAGATACATTTCCTTAATTGCTACTTTCTATGCCCGGCTATTACATATGTCCACCTTTCTCTGTCCAACATATACATATGATATAATTTCCAAATCCTTGTTATAACCAATATCTTCCACTAGAATAGTAGTAAACCGGTCGAATACTATATTCTCTAGGACAATCTCGACGGACGGTACGGTCGATTCAACGAGGTCTTATATACGACAGACGGTAGAACTACTATCCTTTATCCTTTATATTTCCACAGTTCTTAATCCTAGACCGTGGCTAACATCCCTAGGTGTACCTGTATGCCGTCCCATTCTCAGTAAATTGCCTACCCTGTCACTACACGAACCCCGAGGGCTAATACAGCGTCGTTTACAATTGTAATTACATTTCTAGGCGATCGTAGTCAAGCACCTTTCACGCCATGCCGAGGGGACATCGTTGAATATACCTGGGAACGTCCGCTTGACATTTTCAAAGGTCGCTTAGAGCTTTGTCTTACTCGTAATCATATTAAGTCCGCGCCCAAGGAGGTTAAAGGATATTATCTTAGACTCGAGTGCCGCGTATATTATAGAGTAAGTAGCGTCATTAATCAATAGCCCTGCCTTGATATAATCTACCGACCAATTTTTTTTAGTCTCTGTGTAGAACCTAGGATGTAGATAAACTTGGTCTATATCTAACTGTCTGTAATAAGGTCGAATTACGAAGGAAGTGTCGTGCTGAATTAGAAGATGTAGGGTGAAGAATAAGACGCGACGCGATTAGTATAAGCTATTCCGAATTTAGGTTCCGCGCAGTTTCAGGTTTAACGTGTTAGCTAATAAGTTAGATAATGCTAGCCTAACATGTAGCTAAGTTTTAGCCTAATAATCTGTCTATAGTCGGCGTCGAGGTTAACCCGCTTTTATACTGTATTAGAATACGTCTATTTCCTACTTAATGTAATAAATATCGGTGACAAAAGTAGAGGGATTATATAAAATTTAAGAGTGTTAGTTTAGGTGACGTTAGCTAGCATTACCTAACATTTCTATGTATTACATTAGGTGACGTCTATATCTATTATATTACACCATTACCTTTTAAAACCAATCTTCGTCCTCTTCCTTATCTACTTCATTTTTTTACTAACGTGAAGTAGCTTAGGCCATTATAATATTAAAAACACCATCTCTAATTCGCCCGCGATTATCCTGTCGGGTAATGATCCTTTACTTAATAGGGTTTATCAGATTATATAGTAGGAACAGTTTTGTTTCTTTTAACAGCTGTCTAGTGCGGTACACTCTTCTAAATGCCTGACGCTAGTTTCGGACTAGCTAGTCCGGCTCAAGGAGTATACAGGTCCTCGCGCGAGGGATATTAAAAGCCATACCCATTATCTTTGTAGTTGAAATAAGGATAATAGGGTCGCCGTCTACATGTTCCTCGCTGTTAAATACAGCTAGCGTAGCTCTCCGCTTCGAGATTAGCATCGAGGGGTGTATTAGAACCGACTTATACTTAGTCCCACAATCAAGACACTGCTTCGTGTTAGCTAACGAGTGAGGCTAGAACAAAGTAAATACTTACACATTTAAGGGCTAGTGCTGTTACTAGGACGTAGGTTAGAATGACGAACTTTTCTAGCTGGTGCGTAGGTGCTCCTTTAGAAATATCGTCAATAATCTTGTTTACCACACGGAATTTCGAGCTGCTCGTAATCAATTGCTGGTAATTATACCAGAAAGGACTAGTTGTTAGGTTCTTTTACCAACCAGCCTTTCTAATATAAGGAGCAGTGAAGGAAACTGTCTTATCCTTTCTAACTATCTCGCCGATTTCTAGGAATGTAGCACACATCCGCAAAGTGTAGGAGCCACTCTGTAACACATTGTCTGAAATCTTTGGTTTAGATCCGACGTATCTATCACGCCTCTATTAAAGCAGCCGACGGTTATAGTCTTCCTCGACTTAGGCCTTTAGATCCGCAGAGAGAGTTACCACTTAGTCTGCCCACCTAGACCTTAGCTTACACGGTACACGATGGACTTTGTACGGTGGAAGATCTAAGACTTAGTTCTTAAAAAATGATGATGTTTCCCTCCTTCAGATTATAAGCGGCAGAAGCGAATCGTTTAGTCTCTAAGCGACATTCAGTAAATCACTCGTCTCTACGTCATTAGGAGACTCGGTTAACCTCTTGAATTCTCCACTAATCTCTCTAATTACTACGGAGGAACATTTATGTAACTCATGACCTTGGTCTGTCCAAGCTGGTTATTTAAGTGCTGTAAGGTGACCTAGAAGGTCTTCTAGAGACTTTTCGAATGGTGTTCTAGAAAGAGCCTACCTTGCTAGCTGATTGTGCTTATGTTGTCTTACGGAGAAATATTTTAACACCTTTGTACCAAGATTATAATCTGTTTATAGCTCGTCACGCACAAGTAACCCCTATGACAAGCTGTTCTTTTCAACTAGGCGTGTCTTTCTCTTGAATCTAGGCACTACTTCTGTTCGTCGATGCTTGAATGGTTCTAACAGTTGGTTGTTAAGAGATTGACTAGACGTAATGAAAATAAATCTTTCTGAATATCGCGGTGCTTTTTGAGTCTCTAAGTCGTACTAGACCTCTCTATTTCGGGTTAATAGAAGCTTTCTTCCCATGGCGCCATGATAGATAAACCATTCAATGTCTAAATCAATGTTGTCCGGATCTATAAACTTTCTGAATTCGTCATCCTAAACGCTAAGAGCACTAGCCGGTGGAATAATCAACGTCGGTCCTCGACTCAGAGTGGAAATTAAGCGGTGGGAGATCCCTCTCTCGACGTATGTGTAAAGAACACTAAAGTCTGATTGACTTAGACATTTAGCGTCTAGTGCTTAAGGTGCATCCGGTGTGCTAGGTGGTAGGTGTCGGTTAGCAAGAAGAGAATCAGTGTTATTTCGACATTTCTTCACATTATCCTGGATAAGCCATAGCCACCTGGTAACAAGTACTAGTGCGACTATCTGTAGGGTCTTCCCAAGACCGGGGTCGTTAGCCAGGAAACCACCACGCAGTCGGCCATGCTCTGGAAGTCTTCGTGTTAGTATAAACAAGACGTCATTCACTTAGTGCGGTATGAGGCCCATGTTATACTTTAATCCTCGTAGTGGAATCGTGTCGGTTAACTTGGTCTGTGTGAGGCCCCTGTCGACTAGGAATAGTTCGCAGATATCGTGCCAGGCCTCGGGGGTAAGCTATTCAAGTCGCGGGTTATGTAGGGCCTGCTTAAGTCTAACAAAGATGTTAGCCTAGCACTAGCTAACTGTTAGGGTGTGTAAATACGAAGTATATACGTACTTTTCACGTTCCTCTTCCTCACTTAACTTATGTTTATCAACATCTGGTTCTACATCATCATTATCACCTGTGTTATACTAAACAAGCTCTTCGCCGTCGATGATCGGTCCCGTAGTATCCGCTTTCTTAGAAACAGTAAATAACCTTAGTCGCTTAGACTGTGGCTCCTACGCTTTATCATCAGACTCTACCAGCGGTGGTATCGTTGACTTTAGCCGATGCCGACGTAGTCGTGTGGCAGGGTTAACAACATGTTTGTCCTCGTCAGATAAGTCTAAGTCTATAGCATTAGAAACGGTTTATTCCTCCTCTTGCCCCTCTGTTTCAACAGCTGGAGTATTACCATTAGATAGTGGGTTATCCACCTCTGACCCATTATCACCACTGCTTAGAACATTAGCATTGGGGTTGGTTTGTTGTCCCTCCTTTACACTTCCACCACTGCCTAGAACATTGGCCTCGGATTCCGGCTGTGGTTATACTATGGGCGGTCTAAAGTTGGATAAATACCGGTTATCTAGAACAGTAGATATGGGTTTAACGTTTAAATTAAGAACCGCCAAGTGTTGGTTGTATGTTAAGTCGTGTAATACTGTTTAGAACTTTCTCTGGTTTATAATTCTCACCTCGGCGGAACTCGAATCAAGGTATATAAGATGATGACGAGCTAGGCTGTAGTCGATCTTAATATCACCATCGAGTTCATGCTGTAAACCCTGCCAGTTGAAATCGTCTGGAAGTAGATCTAAGGGTGGTTTCCTAACAGACTTAGGTTTAAGGTAGGCAGACAAGATGTCTATCCACAGCTCGCCACTCTCTGTATTAACTATAATCTAGACACTGAACAGCGAAGTCGGGGCTGAAATCAAAGCTAGAGGTGTTGTATTTCGCTAGTGCGAGAATGCTATGTTAGAGTACATCGAGGGTTAGGGTGATTGAAGTGGTAGAGAACGTTGTAGAGTCTGTGGTTTTCGAGGACTAAGAGTACGTTTTATATGATTAAACCAATGCTTTATCACTGCCTATAATGTATTGTTAATCTATCTTCTATTGATGGTTTCCTATCTAAATTAAGCGTGTAGTGTATTGTAAACAGCATCGCGAGCCTGCTCACCAAGCGCTCTGTTCTCTAAGCTGTTGAGTTTAATATCTAACGTTGTACCAGGGTCTAAGTTTCGAGTCCTGAGTTCGCGCTCCACAGTGTGGCGCAACGTTGTGTTGTACTCCTTGTCTATAATTCGGAGGCCTTGCTTGACATTGACTGCATTTAGGTTCCCTGCTGTCATGGGTGGGTTTTGATCGTACTAGATCGGAGCTAACTGGGTGTGCTGTTACGCTATTACAATGGCAGTATATCCTATGAGATTAATGTTAGCTATTGTGAAAGTACTAGAGGCCGGGACGTACTAGTAACTGGAAGAGTACAAGGTAAACAAGAGAGGAATACTACGCGTCGCGAATGTCTGTTAGCGGGTCGCTCTAGATAGGGAGTTAATGTTGGATGAAGGTATTTCAAATAATACAAGTAAACTTATAAAGATAAAGTTCCTTATCTATGACAGTATAGCATTTGAAAGCTGAAGGAGATGTGATGTGGTTAAGAGAAAGATAGAGTGGCTTGTTAGGAGAAGATATAACTAACCGAAGATCTAAGGGTGAGATCGTTCACTTCACACCTTACAACCACGCAATAGACTAGCCCGAAAATAGACTAGTAAATATTGCCTAGTTGTCTAAAGTGCTCCGATATGTGAATAAAAGACTAGAGGGTGTATATGTTACTGTATCCTTTTGTAGTTAACATGAAGGGAGTTAAAATGTGAAAGGGGATTTTAGCTATAAGGAGCAATCTATACCGGAAAGTCGGTCGTTAGGAAACGCTAAAAGTCATGCTAGGGAGAAGTGTTATTTCGTTGAATAAAGACTATTACCTGACTACAACTACCCAGAGTTTAAGCATGAGGCTGTTAGATAGATAGACCTGTACGTACCTAAAATTAGCTAACATTTGTCAATGTTAGCTAACACGTTATACCTAGGGGCAGTTATTTAAACGATATTACTATAAGTAAGAGACAAGTTCACTACGATAGACCTGGTCATAGTTGATTTAAATGACTAAGATAGGAGTAATGTTAAGTTTTATAAATGCGGAATAGATAGGTATCGTCGAATGTTTAACCGACGCTTTATTACATACTATATAACCTGTTGGTGTGGTATAAAGACAGAACAATAACATATCACGTTTATCTTAAGTATCTTTATAGCCTTAAGAAAGAAAGTATTCACAGTAATATCGCTTCTATTAAAGCTCAACTTCTAAGTCATTCGTAGATATAACGATAATAGTGGTTTTCTAACTTCTAACATTATCAGATGTTAGCTAACGTTAGCTTGTGTTAGATTGAGATATGTTACCTGATTGCCTTACGCGCGTCATCACATTAAAAAAGACCGAGCGGTAGGCAAGAAAGTTGTCGTTTAGAACACTAACAAATTAAACAATATACCATCTCTAAATTTCTACCGTAGTTACAGAAAGCGTGTAAAGAATCTAAGTAGGCTTAGTCGACATAGGCTAGCATGCTAAAGGACATACCTCTCGAAACGACGTCGGGTTATACAACAGTTCGACGAAACTATTCCTTCCATGACCTTGTTCATATCACTACCGCCCGGGGGCAGTAGTAGTTTATCTACGGAGGATGTGAATAGGGGCGTTACCGATACGCAAGACTTCTCCCAAGGCCCAGAGCGCACGGAGGATACCAGTGGTACAGAGACAGGCGGACCTATATATAATAGGGCTGGTAGGACCTTAACTTAGCACTCGTCAGGACAGTCGATACAGATAGAGACCTTTCAGGAGACTACAGGCAGATTGGCCGGGGTAGCAATTAAGGAAACACCATGCCCTGAAGCTAAGTCTGTAAGTGGTTTACCAGATAGAGGTTAGAAGTATACTCTATTCGTAGACGAGACCGAATACACACTAGTCTAGTGGTTTATCTAAACGAAATGTAGTAAAGAGGCAATTGACCGCTTCTTCTACGATCTACGACTAGCGAATATCCACAGGCTAGTATCCTTCAAGAACTACGAGGGTATAATTAAGTTAATCCACAGTGTTCCTTACAGCATACCAGGCGATGGTTGGTAGACGAATGATGTTACAATTAGTAGTGAAGTTATAGGAGGTAAGAGTAAGACATACTAGCTACGATACCGAGATCCCTGAAAGGCTATTCGGTTCTTACTTAGACACCGACCATTCTCAAGCAACCTTATATACGCACTAGAAAGACTATACAATGACGACATAAACATCCGAGTATACAACGAGTTACACACTGGGAACTAGTGGTGGGATACTTAATCTAAACTACCGGATAGGGCTACAGTGGTGCCGTTGTTGATATCAACGGACAAGACACAATTAACACATCATCATGGGGATGTAGTATGCTGGCCAGTGTATTTAACAATTGAGAACCTTGACAGTTAAACCCGGCGAAAGTAGACGGTTCCTGGATCAGTGCTCTTAGGCCAGCTACCTATAACCAAGGAGACAGGGGAAGATATGAAGGCACACATCTACCACATATCAATGAGTAAAATTCTTACACGTATGTAACAGTACATTCTATGGAGAGGTTAGACTAACATGTGAGCTAGCAATTGAGGAGCTCGGTAGTAAGGGCTTTTCTGTCACTTACGTAGATAGTCATGTTAGAACATGTTATCCTATTATTGCTGGGATGTGTGTAGATTATAAGGAGTAAGTACTGATCACCGGTATTAAAAGTGGACGGCATTGTAGCATATATACCGTTCCTCTAAATCAGAGAGAGTATCTCATGAAAGTGTGGCCAAGCCGGACACACCTCCACACTTAACAAGCTATTAAGCGCCAGCGAACTGCGGGGATTGTAAGGTCTAACGACGATTAGGTCCACGATGTTATAAATTTTACTTAGAGGCATCCACACGTTAACATACACCGGGCTATAATGGTGGATATCTTATATCAACTCTTAAAGGGCGTTGTAATGTACTTACTAGACTGGGTCTAGGTAGTGCTCTAAAGTTATGTTGTTCTAGGTAGAAAACGTAAGAACGAGGCTTGATCGCTGGAGCAGTCTATAGCTAGTGTTTAGCTCGACGAAAGATTTCGATGTGTCCCTATTTTCCCAGGCCTTAAGCGGTTTACAAAGTTTAGTCAAGTTTAACAATGGACTGGTGTTGAACAAAAAGCTATACTACGACAGCTAATAGTAGTAATTACTCCACTTCTTGTCAAGCAGCATCTAGAAGCACTACAATATGCTCGAGCTATTGTAGACTTTTATATAATTACTATGTACACATCGCATGATGATGTAACATTGTAATATATATAACACGCCCTTTACCGAATCAACAAGACTAAGGAGGCATTCCGTGAAGCACGAGGGAACGGAGAAGAGAGCGAAGGTTATTTCAACTTCCTAAAGTTCCATGCTATGTCGCACTACGCTGAATTTATCCGGGAATTTAGCAGTGTAGACAGAGTTACAACCTGTCATTCTAAAGCGTGCCACAAATACTAAATCAAGGACAACTATATGCGGACAAACAAAGGGAAAACTCATGTAGATTAGATAATGCTATATAACATAGAGTGAAATAACATGCTAGCCATAGAATATAATTTGTTATACAAGGAAACAGCCCTAGTGTCCTAGGGGCAAGGAGTAATCGAGGCCCAGGTTTTAACAGTAACTCAACTAGTGAATCTAGAACAATATGGCTGCACTCTGTCAGACAAGGAACAGGTGTCAATATTTAGATATGGCCGGAACCCAAGGTACTAGAGAAGGGTCCAGGAAGTAGCGCGGTGGGCTTAGATTAACGGATTTGTTAAAGTATTGGCGGTATTCGTTTAAGAATCACACAACCGGTTAGCTAGTGTTAGGGTAACAAACTCGATGTTAGATCGTAAGGAGAGAGACTCTTCCTGGGCGAAAAGGTTGCTAATATAGATGTATCTATCAATGTATTGCTGGCGGGCTACGGGCAAGGATCCCGTGGATGTTATAAAGCTTACCAACGAGATAGTACGATATGTACCACAATGGCACGGTAGTAACACAGGGCGTCGAGATTACGTCTGGGTATAGGAGTACGACAAGTTAGGTAGCCGCGTAGATAGCGCGTAAGATTAACATCTTGATGGTCGTCTTGTAGGGCAGGTCCAGATGATTGTCACAGTGGAGGATCCTGAAAGAACAGACGCTAACAGGAAAGCTTGCTCCTATGTAGGTGCATTAGTGCGGCTCCTACGCCTGCGTAACGGCGGGAAAACACACAAGGTGCATGGGATGATAGAACTTGAGGACTAGCCTTCTCGTGAAGCTATAAACCCTCGAAACCTAGGCCCTTGCCGGTTCTATAATATCTCATCCATTGTTCGGAGCGCGTATGTTGTTCCTGCTACCCCTAGTGTCTACTATATTAACAATTATGTTGATTAGGGTGAGTTTAATTCGCTATATAATCCTAACTTTATACAGGATAGGATTAAGGATGTAGATGCGGTATACTAGAAATATATTTAGAGTAGATAGTTAACTAGCTATCTATTTCTAATATGTTGAAAATTATGGTGTTTACTCTAAAACAGTGTTATACATTACTACTTACT
>JALRMK010000176.1:0-10561 GCA_026119845.1 Pezicula carpinea | reverse complement strand
TAGCTAGTTAACTATCTACTCTAAATATATTTCTAGTATACTATATCTATATCCTTAATCCTATCCTATATAAAGTTAGGATTATATAGCGAATTAAACACACCCTAATCAATATAATTATTAATATAGTAGACACCAGGGGTAGTAGGAACAATATACGCGCTCTAAACAATGGATAAGATATTATAGAACCGGCAAGGGCCTAGGTTTCAAGGGTTTATAGCTTCACGAGAAGGCTAGTCCTTAAGTTCTATTATCCTATACACCTTATACGTTTTCCCGCCGTTATATAGGCGTAGGAGCCGCACTAATACACCTACATAGGAGTAAGCTTTCCCGTTAGCGTCTATTCTTTTAGGATCCTCTACTATGACAATTATCTAGACCTACCCTACAAGACAACTATCAAGATGTTAATCTTACACACTATCTACGTAGCTACTTAACTTGTTATACTCCTATACCTAGACGTAATCTCGACGCCCTATGTTACTACCGTACTATTATAGTACACATTATACTATCTCGTTGGTAAGCTTTATAACATCCACGGGATCCTTACCTATAGTCTACTAGTAATGTATTAATAGATACATCTATATTAGTAACCTTTCCGTCTAGGAAGAGTCTCTCTTCTTACAATCTAACATCGAGTTTATTACCCTAACACTAGCTAACTAGTTACATGATTCTTGAATAAATACTGTTAATACTTTAATAAATCTGTTAATCTAAGCCCACCGCGCTACTTCCTAGACCCTTCTCTAGTACCTTAGGTTCTAGCTATATCTAAATATTAACACCTATTCCTTGTCTAATAGAGTATAGCTATATCGTTCTAGATTTACTAGTCGAGTTACTATTAAAACCTGGGCCTTGATTACTTCTTACCCCTAGGACACTAGGGCTGTTTCCTTGTATAATAAATTGTGTTCTATGACTAGCATGTTATTTCACTCTATGTTATATAGTATTATCTAATCTATATAAGTTTTCCCTTTGTTTATATACATATAGTTGTCCTTAATTTAGTATTTATAGCACGCTTTAGAATAATAGGTTATAAATCTGTCTACACTACTAAATTCCCGGATAAATTTAGCTTAGTATAACATAGTATAGAACTTTAGGAAGTTAAAATAACCTTCGCTCTCTTCTCTGTTCCCTTGTACTTTATAGAATGCCTCCTTAGTCTTGTTAATTTAGTAAAGGGCGTGTTATATATATTACAATGTTATATTATTATACGATGTATATATAGTAATTATATAAAAGTCTATAATAGCTTAAGCACATTGTAGTACTTCTAGATACTACTTAACAAGAAGTAGAGTAATTACTACTATTAGTTGTTATAGTATAACTTTTTATTTAACACTAGTCTATTGTTAAACTTAACTAAACTTTATAAACCGCTTAAGGCCTAGGAAAATAGGGATATATCGAAATCTTTCGTCGAGCTAAACACTAGCTATAGACTACTCTAGCGATTAAGCCTTGTTCTTACGTTTTCTACCTAGAATAATATAACTTTAGAGCACTACCTAGACCTAGTCTAGTAAGTGTATTATAACGCTCTTTAAGAGTTAATATAAGATATCCACCATTATAGCCCGGTGTATGTTAACGTGTAGATGCCTCTAAGTAAAATTTATAATATCGTGGACCTAATCGTCGTTAGACCTTATAATCCCCGCAGTTCACTAGCGCTTAATAGCTTGTTAAGTGTGAAGGTGTGTCTAGCTTAGCTACACTTTTATAAGATACTCTCTCTAATTTAGAGGAACGGTATATATACTATAATGCTGTCTACTTTTAATACTAGTGATTAGTACTTACTCCTTATAATCTACACACATCCTAGTAATAATAGGATAACATGTTCTAATATAACTATCTATGTAAGTAATAGAAAAGCCCTTACTACCGAGCTCCTTAATTGCTAGCCTATATGTTAGTCTAACCTCTCTATAGAATGTACTATTATATATATACAAGAATTTTACTTATTAATATATGGTGGATATATACCTTTATATCTTCTCCTGTCTCCTTAGTTATAGGTAGCTAGTCTAAGAGTACTAATCTAGGAACCGTCTACTTTCGCTAGGTTTAACTATTAAGGTTCCTAATTGTTAAATACACTAGCTAGTATACTATATCCCTATAATAATATGTTAATTATATCTTGTCTATTGATATTAATAACAGCACTACTATAGCCCTATCCGGTAGTTTAGATTAAGTATCCTACTACTAGTTCCTAGTATATAACTTGTTATATACTTAGATGTTTATATCGTTATTATATAGTCGTTCTAGTGTATATATAAGGTTACTTAAGAATGGTCGGTATCTAAGTAAGAACTAAATAGCCTTTTAGAGATCTTGGTATTATAGCTAGTATGTCTTACTCTTACCTCCTATAACTTCACTATTAATTATAACATTATTCGTCTACTAACTATCGCCTAGTATACTGTAAGGAACACTGTAGATTAACTTAATTATACCCTTGTAGTTCTTAAAGGATACTAGCCTATAGATATTCGCTAGTCGTAGATTATAGAAGAAGTAGTTAATTATCTCTTTACTATATTTCGTTTAGATAAACCACTAGACTAGTGTGTATTCGGTCTTGTCTACGAATAGAGTATACTTCTAACCTCTATCTAGTAAACTACTTATAGACTTAGCTTTAGGGCATGGTGTTTCCTTAATTACTACCCCGGCTAATCTGTCTATAGTCTCTTAAAAGGTCTCTATCTGTATCGACTATCTTAACGAGTGCTAAGTTAAGGTCCTACTAGCCCTATTATATATAGGTCCGCCTGTCTCTATACCACTAGTATCCTCCGTGCGCTCTAGGCCTTGGGAGAAGTCTTATATATTAGTAACACCCTTATTTATATCTTCTATAGACAAACTACTACTGTCCCCGGGCGGTAGTAATGTGAACAAGGTTATAGAAGGAATAGTTTTATTAAACTATTATATAACCTAACGTCGTTTTAACAGGTATGTCCTTTAGTATGCTAGCCTATGTTGACTAAGCCTACTTAGATTCTTTACACGCTTTCTATAACTACGGTAGAAATTTAGAGATAGTATATTGTTTAATTTATTAGTGTTCTAAACGACAAGTTTCTTGTCTACCACTTAGTCTTTTTTAATGTGATAACGTGTGTAAGGTAATTAGGTAACATATCTTAATCTAATATAAGCTAACGTTAACTAACATCTAATGATGTTAGAAGTTAGAAAACCACTATTATCGTTATATCTATAAATGACTTAGAAGTTAAGCTTTAATAGAAGTAATAACACTGTGAATACTTTCTTTCTTAAGACTATAAAGATACTTAAGATAAACGTAATATGTTATTATTCTGTCTTTATACTATACTAACAGGTTATATAGTATATAATAAAGTGTCGGTTAAACATTCGACGATATCTATCTATTCTACATTTATAAAACTTAATATTACTCCTATCTTAGTCATTTAAATCAACTATAACCAGGTCTATCGTAGTAAACTTATCTCTTACTTATAGTAATGTCGTTTAAATAACTACCCCTAGGTATAACATGTTAGCTAACATTGACAAATGTTAGTTAATTTTAGGTACGTATAGGTCTATCCACCTAATAGCCTTATACTTAAACTCTAGGTAGTTATAGTCGGGTAATAGTCTTTATTTAACGAAATAACACTTCTCCCTAGCATGACTTTTAGCGTTTCCTAACGACCGACTTTACGGTATAGATTACTCCTTGTAGTTAAAATCCCCTTTCACATTTTAACTCCCTTCATGTTAACTAGAAAAGAATATAGTAATATATACACCCTCTAGTCTTTTATTCACATATCGGAGCACTTTAGACAACTAGGCAATATTTACTAGTCTATTTTCGGGCTAGTCTATTGCGTGGTTATAAGGTGTGAAGTGAATAATCTCACCCTTAGATCTTCGGTTAGTTATATATTCTCCTAACAAGCCACTCTATCTTTCTCTTAACTACATCATATCTCCTTTAGCTTTTAAATACTATACTATTATAGATAAGGAACTTTATCTTTATAAGTTTACTTATATTATTTAAAATACCTTTATCTAACATTAACTCCCTATCTAGAGCGACCTACTAACAGACATTCGCGACGCGTAGTATTCCTCTCTTGTTTACCTTGTACTCTTCTAGTTACTAGTACGTCCCGGCCTCTAGTACTTTCACAATAGCTAACATTAATCTCATAGGATATACTGTCATTATAATAGTGTAATAGTACACCTAGTTAGCTCTAATCTAGTATAATTAAAACCTACCTATAATAGTAGAGAACCTAAATGTAGTCAATGTTAAGTAAGGCCTCTAAATTATAGACAAGGAGTATAACATAACGTTACGCTACACTGTGGAGCGCGAACTTAGGACTTGAAACTTAGACCCTAGTATAACGTTAGATATTAAACTTAACAGCTTAGAGAACAGAGCGCTTAGTGAGCAGGCTCGCGATACCGTTTACAATATACTACACGCTTAATTTAGATAGGAAACCATTAATAGAAGATAGATTAACGATACATTATAGGTAGTGATAAAGTATTAGTTTAATTATATAAAACATACTCTTAGTCCTTAAAAACCGTAGACTCTACAATGTTCTCTACCACTTTAATCACCCTAACCCTTAATGTACTCTAACATAGTATTCTCGCACTAGCGAAATATAACACCTCTAGCTTTAATTTTAGCCCCGACTTCGCTATTCAGTGTCTAGATTATAGTTAATATAGAGAGTGGCGAGCCGTGGATAGACATCTTGTCTACCTACCTTAAACCTAAGTCTATTAGGAAACTACCCTTAGATCTACTTCTAGACGATTTTAACTAGCAGGGTTTATAGTATAAACTCGATGGTGATATTAAGATCGACTACAGCCTAGCTTGTTATTATCTTATATACCTTGATTCAAGTTCCGCCGAGGTGAGAATTATAAACTAGAGAAAGTTCTAAACAGTATTATATAACTTAACATATAACTAACACTTGGCGGTTCTTAATTTAAACGTTAAACCTATATCTACTGTTCTAGATAACCGGTATTTATCTAACTTTAGACCGCCTATAGTATAACCGTAGCCGGAATCTAAGGCTAATGTTCTAGGCAGTGGTAGAAGTATAAAGGAGGGACAATAAACTAACCCTAATACTAATGTTCTAAGCAGTGGTGATAATAGGTTAGAGGTAGATAACCCACCATCTAATAGCAATACTCTAGCTGTTAAAACAGAGGGGCAAGAGGAGGAACAAACCGTTTCTAATGCTATAGACTTAGACTTATCTAACAAGGACGAACATGTTATTAACCCTGCTACACGACTACGTCGGCATTAGCTAAAGTTAACGATACCGCCGCTAGTAGAGTCTAATAATAAAGCGTAGGAGCTATAGTCTAAGCGACTAAGGTTATTTACTGTTTCTAAGAAAGTAGATACTATAGGACTAATTATCGACGGCGAAGAACTTGTTTAGTATAACGTAGGTGATAATAATAATGTAGAACCAGATGTTAATAAACATAAGTTAAGTAAGGAAGAGAAACGTGAAAAGTATATATATACTTTATATTTACACACCTTAACAGTTAGCTAGTGCTAGGCTAACATCTTTATTAGACTTGAGTAGGCCCTATATAACCTACGACTTAAACAGCTTACTCCTAAGGCCTGGTATAATATCTACGAACTGTTCCTAGTCGACAGGGGCCTCGCATAGACTAAGTTAACCGACACGATTCTACTACGAGGATTAAAGTATAACATGGGCCTTATACTACACTAAGCGAATAGTGTCTTGTTTATACTAACACGAAGACTTCTAGAGTATAGCTAACTACGTAGTAGTTTCCTAGCTAACAACCCTGGTCTTAAGAAGACCCTATAGATAGTCGCACTAGTACTTGTTACTAGGTGGCTATAGCTTATCCGGGATAATGTGAAGAAATGTTAAAATAACACCGATCCTCTTCTTGCTAGCCGACACCTACCACCTAGCACACCGGATACACCTTAAGTACTAGACGCTAAATGTCCGAGTTAATTAGACTTTAGTGTTCTTTACATATACGTCGAGAGAGGGATCTCCTACCACTTAATTTCCACTCTAAGTTAAGGACCGACGTTGATTATTCCACCGGCTAGTACCCTTGGCGTTTAGGATAACGAATTTAAAAAGTTCGCAGATCTAGCTAACACTACTTTAGATATTAAATGGTTTATCTACTATAGCGACATGGCTAAGAAGCTTCTAATAGACTAAAAAAGACAGGTTTAGTGTAACCTAGAGCGTAAGAGTGTACTAAACAAGTTAGAAAGATTCGTATTTATTACGTCTAGTCAATCTCTTCACACCTAATTACTTAAACCATTCATGTATCGACGTAATGAATTACAGCCTGGATATAAGAAACAGACACGAGTTATTAAATATAAAGGTTTATCGTGAGGCTTACTTGTTCGTGACGAGCTATAAAAGGATTTTAAGCTAGTAATAACACTGTCTAAGTACTTCTCTAATAGACATTATAACTATAATACTCTGGTAAGATAGGCATTGTCTAGAACGCCGTTTAAGAGGACCCTAGAGGAATTACTTAGTCACATTATAGCACTCAAGAAGGCCTCTTAGACAGACCTACTTTATATTCTACACAATTGTCACACTGAGGCAATTAAAGAAGTAGGAAGTTGGTTTAAGAAACTAGCCGAGAACCTAGAAAATGTAACCTCCGCTAAGTTCCGTACAGTTACCTAGAGACTAAACGAGATCCTATAGCCTATAATAATTTAAAGACGAGAGACATCTAAGTTCTTTAGGAACTATGTACTTAAACTCCCGCCGTATAATATAAGGCGGATATAATGTCCACTAAGACCTAGCTAGGCAGATGAAATCATAACTCTTTTAGAGGAATTAAAGTTATAGGTAGAGAGTGATTACTAACACCGTCTAGTTACATAGAGAAATGGTGACTACCTTAGACCCGAGCTAAAGTTGTCGGACAGTATACTACAGAGTGTATTATACAGTCTATAGGTGTGTAGTAGTTTTCCTAAACTTAGAAGCATGGTGAAAAAGGATAACACACTAGCGCTCACTGTCGACGTACTATAAAAGAATGGCTAGTTAAAGGACCTAACCAAGAGTCTGTTCTAGGACAATTATAAGTGATTAATAAAGAGCAGTGAAAAGTTCCGTGTACTTAACGACATCATTAATTCAGTTTCTAATAGGTTAGAATTAAAGCTCAAGGAGAAGTTTCTTATCCTATTATTTTACCCAGTGACTACTCTAGCCCTTAAATGTGTAAGTATTTACTTTGTTCTAGCCTCACTTGTTAGCTAACATAAAGCAGTGCCTTGACCGTGCGACTAAGTATAAGTCGGTTCTTATCCACTCGTTAATGTTAATGTCTACATAGAGGACAGAGGTAGAGAAATTCAGTAGCAAGGATAATGTAGACAACGAAGCTACTATAATGATTTTAACTACAAGCCTTATAGGGTAGGCATTGAACATAACTCACGCACGTACCTACGTACTTTTTAAGCTAGATTAGTTGGTTAAAATCCACCGCCAGTCATTTAGAAGAGTGTACCACACGGGATAGAAGGAGGTTACGTTGTTATATCTACTATATAATCCTGTAAACCCTGTTGAGTAGAGAATCATTACTCGCTAGGACAATTAGGGGAAAGTTAGAGAACCTATTTTTAATATTACAATAGTGTAAGCAGCTTAGCATCAGTAGAAGTAGGTCTTACGTAGGGAAGCGGATCTTAAATCTTTAGAGGCATAGGTATAATAGTAGTAGTACTGTTTACCGTCTACTAGTAATCGAGTCGAGAAAGGAATAGATAAACTAAGCTAATTAACATATAAATATAATATCTTATTTATTAACCCCTTTCTAGTAGCCTGTGAGATATATTACTTACCTATGTATTAATTGTACACTTAGATTCATGTTAGCTAACCTCTAGCCTCGCCTAGCTACTATTTATAATGTTAGCCTAACCTTGTTCTTAAGGGCACGTATATCTATAAGTAAAGAGATTGTCGGTATACTCTGAATTATATATGTATAAAGATATAGTAATATACTATGTAGTAATAAAAGTAGTTTATATTGTGTCTAATTTTCTACGGGACTACGACGGGAAAGTAGAGGCCTAGATAAGCTATCCGGTTATGTTTAGCTATACCTGTTTTAGGCTAGTTATAACCGAAACTTAAATAATCTTATATATCTAGAGGTTCCTATTAGCCCTCGCCGGTGTAGCTCCTAATAGTTGTCTACATATAATATTAGAACATTAAAAATCGTGTTAGAAATAGTACTTACAAATAGTACCCTAGGTAAGGAGTGTTAGCACCTTTAGAGTTTTCTTATATATGAAGATACCTCTATTGTATATACTTTAGTAATTCCTACAATTAGACAACTAGTTAATTACTCGATATTACTAGCGTAATTCTATCTCGCGCTACACATAGTTTATAACAGGGATCTATAACAATTAATAGATTGTTAATAAACTTACCTCGAGTCTTATAGTCTCTACTTTCGTTAAAGCGTCGCTTACACTTTAATATAAGCCTGAGCGTTAGTTTTATATTATCACCCTAGCTTCGCTTAACTACTATTAATACCTACCCCTATAAGGAATACGTTTCTAACATTACATAGAATGCTAGGATACGGTTATAGGAAGGGGAGTAGGAAACAGCGAATATTAGAAGGCGACTTACCTATAAACCTTGTAGCGTAGAGACTCCCCTTACCACTAAGCGAGAAATACTAATAATGTAGAGGTTAGCTAACATTATACAATGTTAGCTTGTAATGTTAGCTATTAACCCCTAGCTAACAGTAAAGAAGGTTAGCTAACATAGTTTACTAACCTCTAGCCGTCGCCCAGCTACTATTCGTTTAAAGCTAAGATTATTTAGAAGGACTACTATCACTATGACACGACAGTGTGTACGAAAAAATTTACCTTCGCCTTTGTTTATAGTTCTAGACTTAGAAGACAAACCCTTATTATCCTTATCGTCTATTTCTCAGGCTTTAGAACCGCAGTCTAGGGACTCCTAGAATGGCCCTTAGCCTATATACCTCTCTCCACGTACTCCTCTAGCTTCTACCTAATCCTAGGACTCCTAGAATAGCCCTCGGCCTATATACCTCTCTCTACGTACTCCTCTTCCGCTAACCTAGAAACGAGAGCGTAGTTATACTACCTAGTTCACTGTTACCGACCGAATTCGAATCTAGACAGCTGCTAAACTCTAAGTGCTAATGTCTAGCGTTTAAAGGACGTACGAATATACCTAAGAGTAGATAGACTGTGTCCTAGACATAGGGACGTGGATACCACTATAAATTATATATAATAGAAAGAATTCCTTGGCGGCCACCCTGAAACGATCGTAGAGTAAGTAATAGCTTAACTAAACCCTATTATATATACGCCTTAGGTCTTTACACATACTAGGTATTCTACCTAACCTTAGGGTTAACTGTGAATCTATAATAAGTTAGACAACTATTAAGCTTGTTAGTTGTAGCCGAAGGCCTACGTCTAGGTTTTAGTTGTCGGATACACCTAAGTAGTTATATAAGTGCTTTTAGTTCGCTATAGAATACCTTACTTAGTCCTAAGAGTAGCTTATATAACAGATATTCTTAGACAAAGTATAGTCCCTAGGATATAATAAAAGTACTAGGTCCTCCTCCTCGCGACATAACTACTATAGGCGTCGTGATTAGATGTTTTATAGTACTATTGTTAATAGAGAGAAAGGCCCTATGTTGTTTTAGAACTAAGAACCACCGGACAGGCTACTAATAATCTACGATAAGGTTATACTTAACAATATATAGACGTTAATAGCCTAGTATAGGTCTAAAGAGGGAGTAGAGTATATATAGAAGTAAGATAGAATATCGTGACATTAGATAGACGAACTATATATAAATCTACGCCGACAATTAATTCCGACTATTAGATAGCTAAACTATTCTCTAGACCTAAACCTTATAAAGTCTGTTTAGAAGTGGATAAGGAATTAGATACGCCTACACTATACCCTAGCGTATTATAATGCTTTAAAGCTCCCTCTATTATGTTAGCGAGCGATAATATAGGAGGCTTAGAACGTGGTACCTAATACTTTTATTTAGAGAGTATTTAATTCTTAGTGGGCGAAATACTAGGTAGTTATTAACGTAGATAGAGGACATACAAGGTACTAAGTTAAACTTGAATCTAATTATATTATCTACTAGATTCTAAGTGTTTACTCTTCTATCTCCTCTTATAGTATTATATAAATAGTAAATCTACTACACAACTAAATTTATAAATGATAGGTTCCTATGATTTTAACTACTGTTAGGTAGGGTTAGCTAGTATTACACACCTAAACTCTTACTGTATCTTTGTTCTTAACTTAGTGTCTATAGGGTAGGTCTAAATCTCTACACC
>JALRMK010000175.1:0-10573 GCA_026119845.1 Pezicula carpinea | reverse complement strand
ATTAACTAGTGTTAATACAAGGAAAGACTCCCTATTTATTAACTTCTTAAACTTTATCCAAGCCTCTACTACTTCTCTTAAGACCTTTATACACTTCTAACAGCGTCTTCTACTAGAAGCTATTCTTTTCCTAAGTCCTTAGACTTGGACGACACTTTAACATTAGTAGCTACTTCGACTACTCTCTTCCTTCTCTCCTACGTAGGGGTAGTATAGGCTTCCTTCTTCTTCTACTAGTCTTAGACCTATAGCTTTGTATAGTAGTCTCGGACTATGTGCCTATTCTTACTATATCGTAGACATAGGCCTTCTTGTCTACGTTGTTTAATCTCTCTTAGGTCTACCTATCTTGGTTTCTTTATATAAGAAGTAGCGACTTGTGTTATTATATGTTCCTAGTCTATCTACTCTAGTGCTACAGGTGTAGACGTTGTATAAGGGGATAATTCTCGCGCTTGGTTACTTATACGCTATGTTATCCTCTCTTAGATTTCTTCCTATTAGTCTAAGATTCTCCGTAGTTAGGCGTAGAATTCTTTGTACAAGTCCTTCTCCTCGGTGCCGACTAAACTAGTTATAAGTTTAGTAGACAGAGTAGCTTTAAGAAAGCTCTTCTTGATCTTATTATCCTAACCCTAGCCCTGTGCTTCTAGTAACAAGCGATTAAACTTAGTTAAGTACTTAAGAAATAGTGTTAAGCCCTGCTTTATCTTGTTAAGCTTTATAATCACTTCAGCCTTTATACAAGGGTCTAGGAATGTAGTGTCT
Source organism: Pezicula carpinea (assembly GCA_026119845.1). Lineage (NCBI taxonomy): Eukaryota > Fungi > Ascomycota > Leotiomycetes > Helotiales > Dermateaceae > Pezicula > Pezicula carpinea. The sequence goes on along the minus strand of JALRMK010000175.1, from coordinate 9,805 downwards.
ATTTACTTAAATAACTTCTATATAGTTATCTAATTTATCTACTAGGTAAATGTTATCTAGGGGTAGATTTATCTTACTACTATATCTGTGAGTTATCTAAACCTATACTAGACCTGTTCTTCTATGTCTCTAATTAACCTTCCGTCGATCCGTAGCTTTACCTTAAGTAACCCTCTAAATTATATGTATAACACTAAATCTATACTGTTAAATTCCTTAACATTCGGTAGTAAAGGCTTTAGTTTTTATACATAGTCTTAGGAAGGCAGGGTCTGTTCTACCTAGGGGGTATCTACTAGTATAGGTGTTTCTCGTTCTTCTATCTATATAATCCTCTTAGCTAGAGCTAATATACTATGGGCTTGTTAGGTAGCTAGGTCTACTAATTACCTAGTCTATACTTTAAGGACTACTTAAAGCTATTCTATTACTCCTTCTACTATCTTTATAATATTACAGCTGAGTCTACTATATATAGCTTAGTCTTATACCGTCGTAGGTTTATACGATAGCTAGAGATACTATGTGTAGGTCTAAGACGTCTATTATCGTCGTAGTATAGCTAAGTCCACCGTATATAGCTTAGTCTTATACCGTTATAGGTTCGTATAATAGCTAGAGATACTATGTATAGGTCTAAGGCGTCTGTTAAGATTTATACAACTTAATCTAATCAAAGAGAGTTAAGTAAGAAGAGTTAATTCTAATGTCACGGGGCGAATATAAAGTATATAGTATAATAGCTTGTTTATATTATAAGAAGAATTAACTAAAGAAGAAAGGAAGTTCTAAAGAGAAAGGAAAACTTTTATCTTTATATAATATAGTCTGTGTCATCTAACTACACGCGAAGTCACGTGCGCAGGCGTGGTAGCGCCAAGCATAGAATATTAGGTGTAACCTACTACACTACTAGTATAATAACTAGGTTAAAGTTACCTAATCTTGGTCTATAATATAGGTCTTAACCTACTATATTACTCTTCTCCTTCTTAAAGAGAAGACTATTATATTATATAAAACCTTTTATTTTAGTTTCTACTAAAGTGTCTTATTATTCTTCGACTTATTATCTAAAGCCCTACCTAGGCTACTATAAGAAGGCCTTACTATTGTCTTTATATATACTATATACACGTCTATCTTTAACCCCCTAATAGAGTCTATACTACCTATCTTTATACAACCTATATATATAGTATAAATTAGTATAGTCTTTCTACTATGGTTAAAATTAGAACTAGAGGAAGATAATAAAGAGTAACTCTTTATAGGACTATAATTATAGTCCTTTATCTAATGTTCCTCTAAGCTATATTATATATATTTTCTATTGTCTCTCTAAGTTTAACGTTGTTTATATAAGACTACTAGAGTTGTCTTTACTATTATAACTCTTATAGACTACTATTCTATTATATTATTACTTTTACAACTATTATAACTATTGTTTTCTCTATATAAGCCACTAAACTAGTTACCTAGTATCTATAGTATTCGTATAAAGCTATTATAATCGGTCGGTAGAGTTAATTACCTGTTGATCTATTGTGTAGTATATTTATTTAAACTACCTACTAAGGTAGTAATCTTTATATTGTCCGGCTATATATTTATATTAGACTTAAATATTATTTTCTTAAATTATAGTATATATAATACCATAGATATTATTCCTTGTTATATTTTAATTAGACGTTATCTAGTCTTCTTTATCTTATTTAAGTTATTATAAATTTATTAGAGATAATTAAGAAGGGTAATTAGTTCCTAGTCTTCACTTAACTAGGCTTGTTATATAAACACTAATATAAGTTCTTACACCTTTATATCTAAAGAACTATAAACGTAGTAGAATTAAGTCTTATTACTTCTAATTATATCTCTATTAATCCTTAGCTTTACTCTTATTATTATTAACTATATATCCTAGTACTTTATATAACCTTTAAACCGGTTAGACTCTAGTAGTATCTATTATACCTTTACTTTCTACTACTGTTATAGCTTCTATACCTACGTCTATAGGCTTTATATAACTACTAGTAGCTATACCTTACGTTAGTCGGCTATTATAGCCTATTAAATGTCTTATAATTCTATTAAAAAAAATTTCCTACTCTTACTCTTGTCTATACAAGGTTCTCTTTAGAGGTTACTTTACTTTACTTTACGTCGTTAGACTCTGTCCTATAGTCTAGAAAAGAGAGTTTTATCTAATATTATAGGGTGAACATAAAGTGTTTAGTATAATAGCTTGTTTTAGTATAAGAAGATAAAACTAAGAAGAGAAGAAGAGGACACCTCTTTATATAACTATTTATACAGGGTCCTTATGTTACTAATATAATAACCGGGCTAAAGTTATCTAACCTTAGTCTATAACATAGGTCTTAACCTACTATATAATGTATAGAATAATAACCCCTCTCTACTTAAAGAACTTTAGAATAAAGTTATATAAAGTAACGATTTATATAAATAAGTAATAGAAGCTATATAATAAGGACAATAGACTTTTCCCTCTAACTTAAAGCTAAAGGTCTCTATTAGAGAATACTCTCTCTTAGAACAAGGACAACTAATGTTTAGAGGACAACTCTAGGTTCTTAATAAGGAAGAACTTTATACGAAAATAATCTAGGAAATATATAACTCTAAGGTATATAGACACCTAGGATAAGATAATATATCCTAGATTCTTAGACGACAGTACTTCTAGCTAAGAATGTCATAGGATATAAGATAGTTTATATAGAACTATAACTCTTATAGGAGAAACTCTACTTAGTATAACCGACGACAAGAATTCCTTAAGTCTCTTCTAGTCCTAGACTAGATATAGTAAGAAATATTAATTAACTTTATTGTCGACTTACTAGAAAGTAATAGTTGTATAAACCTAGTTATAATAACTAATAGACTAAGTAAAGGAGTAATATTTAATAGACTTCTAGATATTAAAGTACTAATAGTAGTAAAGTGGTTCGTATAGAACTACTACCACTATCACTACCTCTTACAAGTGGTTATGTCTAACTATAGACGGTAATTCGTGGGTAAGTTATAGACAAGAGTATGTTAACTTCTCGGGATTATATAAAGACTATCGACGGCTTTCTATCTAGAAATAGATAGCTCTATAGAAAGGATAAACTAAACGTTAGAAACCTACCTTTATACGTTTATAGACTATACTTAAGACGATTAGTATAACTGTTTACCTTCTACGGAGATAGCTATTAATAATAGAGATACTATCTCTATAGGAGTTAGTCTATTCTTTTTATAGTATAGCTACTATATTTAACCTCTTAATATCTCCTACACTATGACCGAGGCTAGTATACACGCCTCTCTAATTGTCTAAGCTAATATAATCGTATAGAAGTTAAAGGATACTCGTGAATAGACGTAGTTAGTAATAGCTACTACCTAATAGGTTATAAAGGAAGTTATAAACTAACGGTGGTAACAAGCTCTAAGCTTTAAAGTTAGCGATAAGGTTTAGCTAAACTTAAAGAATATTTATATAGACTGTCCCACGAAGAAGCTTAATGTAAAATATACTAAGTTTACTATTATAGAAGTAATAAGATCCTATAGTTACTAGCTTAATATACCTCCTAGGGTATATAATGTTTTCTATAGCTAATTACTTCGCCTAGCTTTATACGACCCACTTCTAAGCTAAGTTCAAGATAACTCTTAACTATAGCCTTAGCTAGTTAGTAAAGAATAGGATAAAGAGTATAAAATCAAGGAGATTCAAGACGAAAAGCTTATACAACGTAAGAAATAGTTCCTAGTTAAATAGGTAGGGTACACACAAGTAACATAGGAGCTAGAGAACACCTTAGGAGAGATAATTACTTTAGACTACTAGGAAGAGAGAGCTATAGAATAGAGACTAGTTAATTAAGGACCTTGTATAAGGAGGAGAAGAGGAGGGGGGTAATATAGTAGGTTATACCTAATATTCTATACTTAGCGTTACTACGCCTACGCACGTGACTTCGCGTGTAGTTAGATAATATAGCCTACATTGTATAAAGATAAAGTTTTCCTTTCTCCTAAGAACTTTCTTTCTTCTTTAGTTAATTCTTCTTATAATATAAACGAGCTATTATACTATATACTTTACATTCGCCCCGTGACAATAAGGGTCTAGGAATGTAGTATCTATTTACTTAAATAACTTCTATATAGTTATCTAATTTATCTACTAGGTAAATGTTATCTAAGGGTAGATTTATCTTACTATTATATCTATAAGTCGTTTAAACCTATACTAGACCTATTCTTCTATACCTCTAATTAACCTTCTGTTAATCTAAAGCTTTACCTTAAGTAATCCTCTAAATTATATATATAACACTAAATCTATACTATTAAACTCCTTAATATTTAATAGTAAAGACTTTAGTTTCTATATATAGTCTTGAGAAGGCAGGGTCTATTCTACTTAGAGGGTATTTATAGGTATAGGTATTTCCTATTCTTCTATCTATATAATCCTATTAGCTAGAACTAATATACTATAGGATTGTTAGGTAGCTAGGTCTACTAATTACCTAGCTTATACTTTAAGAGCTTCTTAAAGCTATACTAGTACTACTTCTATTATCTTCGTAGGTAACTACTAAGACTACTATATATAGTCTAAGTCTTATGTCGACTTTATATAACTACTAGAACTACTATTATAGTTTAAGTCTTATGTCTACTTCGTGTATTACTACTAAGTCTATTATATATAGCTTAGTCTTACGTCGTCGTAGGTTTATACAACAGTTAAAACTACCGTTATAGTTTAAGTCTTATGTCTACTTTATATATTACTACTAAGTCTATCGTGTATAGCTTAGTCTTACGTCGTCGTAGGTTTATATAACAGCTAGAAATACTATATATAAATCTAAGACGTCTGTTAAGATTTATATAACTTAATCTAATTAAAGAGAGTTAAGTAAGAAGAGTTAATTCTAATGTTATAGGGTGAATATAAATTATTTAATATAATAACTTGTTTATATTATAAGAAGAATTAAATAAAGAAGAAAGAAAGTTCTAAGGAGAAAAAAAAACTTTATCTTTATATAATATAGTCTATATTATCTAACTATACGTAAAGTTATATACGTAGACGTAGTAACACTAAGTATAGAATATTAGGTGTAACCTATTATATATATAGAACTATAACTCTTATAGAAGAAACTCTACTTAGTATAACTAATAATAAGAATTCCTTAAGTCTCTTCTAGTCCTAGACTAGATATAGTAAGAAATATTAATTAACTTTATTATCGACTTACTAGAAAGTAATAGTTGTATAAACCTAGTTATAATAACTAATAGACTAAGTAAAGGAGTAATATTCGACGGACTTCTAGACATTAAAGTATTAATAGTAGTAAAGTAGTTTATATTATAAGGGAATAGGAATGTGTGGTTAGAGTATATAGGTAGATAGAACTTAGAGCACTTTAGATAAAACAGAAGAGTAGGAGGAAGATGTCTTTATATTACTAGTATAACCTAGACTTATAATATAGCCCTCGGCCTAGAACTACTATCTACCGTTAGTACTACTTATATAAACCTACCCCACTATATTTAACCCCCCCTAAGAATTTTAGTCGTCCCCTAACTAACCCACGCCTACTTAGCCTTCTTAGTAAATAATAGCCCCTACCTTTAAGCCTCTTCACCCCTATCCCCCTCTAACACGTCGTCGTCTAGCTTAACAACTAGTATAGGGATACCTAGTTAGAGCTAGCGCTCACGATAGTAGTAGTATAACTTCTTACTAAATAAACACTTTTTAGCCTTATAGACTATATTAAATGCCTCTATAGCTATAACTACTACTTTCTCCCGCTAATGTTTTATATACTAGTACGCCGCCTAGCGGTCCTCACCTAGTAGGATATCCTGATTATATACTACGGTAGGCAAGCTCTAACGTCTTCTATATATAAGTACGTCTAATACTAGACTAAGTCTATATAATTTAACAGTAGTAGAGAACCTATATAGAATAGATCTATACTAATTTAGTAGACCTAATAGTGTAGCCTTTAGTACCGTGAAGTCTCTATATACCTCCGCTAGCTCCGTCTATATACCCCCCTCTACTACCTCTAGTAACTACTCGTTATCCTATATAGTAATAAACCATAGTAGTATTATTCTCCTCACTTTTATAGTAGGGCTAGTAGTACTATATAGAATTAATAACAGCGTGATATATACCTTACTAGGACGACAAGGGATTGTCTTCTAGTTTATTCTAAGTACTTTAACATCCTCTTATATAAATAAAGAGTTGTTAATTTAGTAGATAAAGCTATTAGTCTCCTACCTCTAAGTCTTTACTCGTCCCTACCACTGTCCTAGTTTATACTATATCCCTGGTAAAATAAAGGTATAGTTCTTATTATCCTCCTTATCTAACGACACCGTCCTCTAAATTATAGTAGCACCTCTGGTATTAGCTAGTAGATTAGATATGTTAAGGTTAATATAAGTAAAGTAGGTACTATCGCTAAGTAGACTATACTTTACATAGTATAGGTACGACACTAATCTCTAAGCTTTATCTAGTCTTATTACTACATATAGTATATAGTACGCCGGGTCCTATCTTATAAGCTACTAAGTAACTAAGTAGAATATATTATATAACTAGCTGATATTCTTCTTCCTATTAATCTCTTAGAGATAGTATAGGTATATATTAAATTTATCGTATATTTTAACCCTTAGTAGGGAGTTAAACCACCACTAGAATAATCTATAAACTATATTACTATCTTACTCCTAAGTCTATCTTATTCTAGTATCCTATATGTCTAAGATTTAAGCCTAGTTATACTTTAAATCCCCTCTATTCTCTATATAACTAAAGCGATATAGTCTTAGGCTGTTAGATAGTTGTACTAGGCGGCTAGAAACTCTAAACCACTAATATATAGTAGGATCTGTCTTTAGCTTGCTAATGTCTATTCTATAATTAAAGATATACTTTAATCGCTTACCTATCTCCTCGTCCTTTAGTCTCTTAGTAGCTAAACTAATATATCCTAACATTAATCTAGCGTGCTAGTAGTAAACATAACTAAAGCCTATTATATAGCCGAGTAGCTTTATAGTTATAGCTAAACTTAGTGATTTCTTTGTTATAATAGCTCCTATCTACGCTATAACGACTTCTAGCGTGTATCCACAGGCGTAGACCTCTCTTTTATCACTATCCTTATCCCCCTACTCCTCTAACTCCTATAGCTCTCCCTTTAACACGTCTACTACTTCGTCCTCTTCTATCTCCTCCTCGTCGTCTGTTATTAAGAGCTCTCTTATTTCTTCCTATATTAATTTCAGGGCCCGGTTTCTAATAGTCCTACCTACTCCCGTCTATCCCTTAATTTCCCCCACTAGGCAGGGGAAATTAGTATCTATAGGTGCTTCTACGCTACTATCTCTAGCGTCACCGAATTCTAGTAGTCTAAATTCGTCTAGCTCTCTGATTTCTATAAAGCTGTTAAAGCTAATTCTCATACTATACTAGCGTAGCTCCTCTATAGTAACATTGTTAGCTCCCTCTTCTATAGCTTAGACAGTAGTAACGTCGGCTATAAAGATAGCCTAGACGTTTAAGACTCCTCGCCGAGGATTTAGTAACTACTTCACTACCTCCACGTTAATTCGCCCCCTAGTATAAGCGAACGGTATAGTCTTAGCTAGCTGTCTATATACTATAATAAACAACGTTAAACACTCCTCCTTTACTAACTATTCGTTGGTCTCTAGTTTAGTCTAGTGCTTTCTAACGGCTTTCTTAGCTTCTAACAGCCGGTCTTATCTCTTATAGTTATACTATATTAGGACTTACACCTCTAACTATTCCTCGTTAAAACTAGCCTTGTCGATATAGTTCTAGTAGGCTTCTAAGCTCTCTATATATCTAAATACCTCCTCTATTAACTCACCGGCGCGGTTATAGTACTTTATTATCTACTCTAGCACTATTCTCTAGGCCTAGTACTTCTCCCCCTCCCTAACTATCTCTAGAAAACTAAGCACATCCTCTAGTCGGCGAAAGTACTAGCTGTCCTACACTAACTCTACTATTACTATGTTGTTATACTATAACTCCGACGACCTTATCGCCGTGAGATCCTCGACTAGTACTATAGTGTTAGGTAGGTTATAGAGATATTTATAGTATTATAAGAAAAAGTTATAAGAAGTTAAAGTTAAAGTTTAAACAGGAATGTTAGATAGATATAACTACCGGTATAAAAACGTTTAATAGCTAGGATTAATTACCTAATTAGAGAAATAGTAACTAATGGTAAATAATAGTAAGAACTAATAGTAAAATAATAGTAAAATATAATTTAGAGATAATAGTGTCGGTAAATCAGTATCACGTGTGGTGCCGTCACATGACGGTACACTAATGACTAAAGGGTTTTATAGTCTATCTATGTAGACGATAGAATATCGTCTAGTTCTTAGCCTATACAATTAGAACATACAATAGAATACACATAGTATTAAGACTATATAGTTATTATAGATTAAGTGCACTAGAGTATAACTAATATTAATTAATGATTAACTTCACTTAATTATAGACAATTAGATACACTACTACCCTAGTAGCGAAAGTAGTAATCTATTACCTAGTAGTAACTTCACTACCCAGCTATTCTACAGACGTAAGCTAGCTATAATAGTAACTAAATAACCAGGTATTATATAGAGCTAATTTAATACCTAATTAACTAGTCTTTAATACGTTAAGACAACCTAGCTATAAGCAACTTAACAACCAAAGAACTAGACTCTAGAACCCACGGAATTAACCTAACAACTAAAGAACCAGACTCTAGAATCTATAGAATTAACCTAGTATTTAATAGCACCTATTTTATAGTAATAACACCCTATAGATTACCTATTATCTACGGACCTCTTAATTAAGCCTGTCTACCATTAATTTTAAAGCCTCTACTAGCTTTTCGTTACCTTGTTTCAGATTATGTTTTAAGTTCTAAATAGCCTCTCTTTTCTACACAGCCTCTAGGCTATCAGTCCTTTCTACGAGACCACCTTCGAGCCTCTAGGCTAGTATTCCTTTCTATAAAACAACCTTCGAGCCTCTAGGCCACCAGTCCTTTCTATGAAACCACCTTTAAGCCTCCGGGCTATTATTCCTTCCTATGAAATCAACTTCTAGACTTTCTTCTTTCTATAAAATCTCTCTCTATCTTGTTATATATATAATAACATATCAGGATTAACTACTAGCGCCATATAAAATTCCTACAGAGTGGGATAGTAGATATAACAATAATAGACAAATCTACTTCGTTAATACCTATAGTAATAAAACCTAGTAGCTACGTCTAACCATGTCTACCTCCCTTACCTCTTAAGATTAGATTAGGGCTATATAAAATATAATTTAGAGAGATATAAAAATAAGAGATAAACAACAAAAGGAAATATAAGAGCTATAGAAGATAGTTTAACAACTACAAGGAGAAACTATAGAACTATAGAATAGAGTTAAGTAGCTAGAACAGTTATAGGAGTAGCCGGCTTCTTCTTCTCTATAACTAGAACCTTCTTCTTCTTTATTAAAGCTACCTTAACAGCTAAGTTTATATAAACTACCACAGCTATAAACCTGTTAGAAATACTCTTCTTCTTTCCCTTCTAGCTAAGCACTATTTAACCACTTACTAGAATGTTAGCTATTTAAGTGTATAAAGTATAGCTTAATATTTCT
>JALRMK010000174.1:0-10615 GCA_026119845.1 Pezicula carpinea | reverse complement strand
TGAACTCTTCGAGGGGGCTTTTGTAGTGGCTAAGCGAGCTTAAGCGAAGCAAACAGCTCAAACAGAATCACATGACTATTCCCCCGTAACGTTCAACACTTTATATAAGGGTCTAGGAATGTAGTGTCTATCTACTTAAATAACCTCTATATAGTCATCTGATTTATCTACTAGGTAAATGTTATCCAGGGGTAGATTTATCTTGCTACTATATCTATGAGTCGTCTAAACCTATACTAGACCTGTTCTTCCATGCCTCTAATTAACCTTCCGTCGATCCGTAGCTTTACCTTAAGTAACCCCCTAAATTACGTGTACAACACTAAATCTATGCCGTTAAATTCCTTAACATTTAGTAGTAAAGGCTTCGGTTTCTATACGTAGTCTTAGGAAGACAGGGTCTGTTCTACCTAGGGGGTATCCGCTAGTATAGGTGCTCCTTGTTCTTCTATCTATATAATCCTCTCAGCTAGAGCTACCACACTGTGGGTTTATTAGGTAGCTAGGTCTGCTAATTGTCTAGCTTACGCTTCAAGGGCTACTTAAAGCTATTCTGTTACTACTTCCGCTATCTTTATAATATTATAGCTGAGTCCACCGTATATAGCTTAGTCTTATGCCGTCGTAGGTTTATACAATAGCTAGAGATACTGTGTACAGGTCTAAGACGTCTATCGTCGTCGTAGTATAGCTAAGTCTACCGTATACAGCTTAGTCTTATACTGTCGTAGGTTTATACAATAGCTAGAGATACTGTGTACAGGTCTAAGGCGTCTATTGTCGTCGTAGTACAGCTAAGTCTACTGTATATAGCTTAGTCTTACGTCGTTATAGGTTTATATAATAGCTAGAGATACTGTGTATAGGTCTAAGGCGTCTATTGTCGTCGTAGTATAGCTAAGTGTCACGGGGCGAATGTAAAGTATACAGTGTAATAGCTCGTTTATATTATAAGAAGAATTAACTAAAGAAGAAAGGAAGTTCTAAAGAGAAAGGAAGACTTTTATCTTCGTATAATATGGTCCGTGTCATCTAACCACACGCGAAGTCACGTGCGCAGGCGTGGTAGCGCCAAGCATAGAATATCGGGTGTAACCTGTCATATTACCCCCCTTCTCTCCTCCTCCTTGTACGAGGCCCTTGATCAACTGGTCTCCGTTCTATAGCTCCCTCTTCCTAGCGGTCTAGAGCAATTGTCTCTCCTAAGGCGTCCTCTGGCTCCCATGTTACTTGTGTGTACCCTACCCATTTAACTAGGAACTATTTCTTACGTCGTATAAACTTTTCGTCTTGAATCTCCTCGATTTCGTACTCTTCATCCTGTTCTTCACCAACTAGCTAAGGCTATAGTTAAGAGTCATCTTAGACTTGGCTTGGGAGCGGGTCGTACGAAGCTAGGCGAAGTAATTGGCTGTGGAAAACATTGTGTACCCTAGGAGGTGTATTTAGCTGGTAGCTATAGGATCCTATTACTTCTATAATAGTAAACTTAACATGTTTCACATCGAGCTTCTTCGTGGGGCGGTCCGTACGAATATTCTTTAAGTTGAGCCAAACCTTATCGCCAACTTTGAAGCTTGGGGCCTGCTACCGCCGTCGGTTTATAACTTCCTCCATGACCTACTAGGTAGTGGCCATTGCTGACTACGCCTATTCACGAGCATCCTTTAACTTCCGTACGATTACATCAGCTTAGACAATCGGAGAGGCATGTGTACTAGCCTCGGTCATAGTGTGGGAGATGTTAAGAGGTTGAATATGGTAGCTATACTGTAGGAAGAATAGGCTAACTCCTGTAGAGGTAGCATCTCTATTGTTAATAGCTATCTCCGTAGAAGGTAGGCAGTCGTACTAATCGTCTTGAGCATGGTCTATAAACGTACGAAGGTAGGTTTCTAACGTCTAGTTTATCCTTTCCGTAGAGCCATCTGTTTCTAGATAGAAAGCCGTCGATAGTCTTTGTATAATCCCGAGAAGTTAACATATTCTCGTCTATAGCTTACCCACGAATTGCCGTCCGCGGTTAGACACAACCGCTTGTAGGAGGTAGTGATGGCGGTAGTAGTTCTGTACGAACCACTTTGCCACTGTTAGTGCTTTAATGTCTAGAAGTCCGTCGAATATTACTCCTTTACTTAGCCTATCTGTTATTATAACCAGGTTCGTACAACTGTTACTTTCTAACAAGTCGACAATAAAGTCAATTGATATTTCTTGCCATATCTAGTCTAGGACTAGCAGAGGCTTAAGGAATCCTTGTCGTCGATCGCGCCAAGCAGAGTTTCTCCCGTAAGAGTTATAGTTCCGTACGAACCGTCTTATATCCTGGGACATCCTTGGCTAGAAGTACTGTCGTCCAAGAATCTAGGACGTATTATCTCGTCCTAGGTGTCTATATGCCTTAGAGTCATATGTTTCCTAGATTATCTTCGTACGAAGTTCTTCCTTGTCAGGAACCTAGAGTCGTCCTCTAAACATTAGTTGTCCTTGTTCTAAGAGGGAGCATTCTCTAATAGAGACCTTTAGCCTTAAGTTAGAGGGGAAAGTCCGTTGTCCTTGTTATATAGCTTCCGTTACTTGTTTGTATAAATTATCACTTCGTACAGCTTTATTCTAGAGTTCCTCGAGTGGAGAGGGGTTGTTGTTCTGTATATTATCTTGGTCGTCATTATTAGAGAAAGGTTCGTTATCTCTATCATCGTTGCTTTGTACGTCATTAGAGTTGTTAGAGTTAGCTTAGTTGTCCCCGGCTGATTGTACCTCGTTGTCTTGGCGTCGCTGGTTGCTTTGTTGTCTTGTACGAACTGGTGCGGCTTGAGTGAGAGCCTCTAGTAGGTTGACTAGCGTTTCTAGCTTAAGGAGTTACATTGTACGATAGTTAATCTAAGTGTCCCTCCCCTTTAACATATCTTGTTCTCGCCGAGAGAGGGCGTCTACACGTTCGTTGTCTTTCCTAGGGACGTATACAATCGTGAAATTATACCGAGAGAGTATTAAGGACCAACGTATTTACCGTTCGGTGAGCTTCTAAACAGTTATAAAATACTATAAGTTCTTATAGTCCGTATGAATCTTAAAATACTTAACACTCCGTAGTTTAGTGTCCTACTCTTCGAGGCATCGTATAATCACGAGCATCTCCTTATCATAGATTTCGTAGTTACACTCAGCAGGATTATTCTTTTTCGAGAAGAATACGTAGGGCCGTAGAAGTCCATTGTCGTCGTACTACATAAGTACTCCTCCGATACACCAGCTAGAAGAATCTATTTCAAGTACTGTTTCCTTGTTATAATTATATAGAGTAAGCATTGAGGTAGAGGTAAACATTTCCTTCAGCTTCTCGAAGGCAGCTTGGCATTCGTTTGTCCATTGGAACTTAGTATCCTTGTGTGTAAGCTACGTCAGGGGTTTTATACGATCTAAGTAGTTCTTGATAAACGTCCGGTAGAAGTTCACGAATCCTAAGAAGCTTTATACAGCTGTAGCTGTCTTCAGGGCTTCCTAGTCTAGAATTGCCTTCACCTTGTCAGGGTCTATTCGTACGCCTTTACCTACATCGATGATAAATCCAAGGTACTTAGTCGATTTTACCTTGAATTCACACTTATCGATGTCTATCTATAGTCTAGCTTCGTGTATCCGTCGTAGGACCTTTCGTACGTGCTCTTAGTGTTCTGTTAAAGAACCATCTGTATAGACTAAGATGTCGTCTACGTATACAGAGTAGAAATCATCAAGGTAGTCTCGTAGAGCCCAATTAATATACCGTTGAAATATACTTGGTGCGTTCGCCAGTCTAAAGGGGGTAACCAGATATTTAAATAGACTATATCTCGTATAAAACGTAGTCTTCTATTCATCGCCTTTCACAATCTATATCTTGTTAAATGTAGTAATTACATCAAGCTTGGTAAACTATTTCGCTTTGTTAATACTCTGTAAGGTCTTGTAAATTAGAGGTAATAGGTAGCGGTCTTTTCTTGTCAACTTATTCAGACCTTGGTAGTCTACACAGAAACGTAATCCTCCTCCTGGCTTTTATACGAAGAGGACTGGTGTAGCAGCTAGTGAATTACTTACCTGTATAAAACCTTTGTCTAGATACTCCGTGAGAGTCTTCCGTAGTACGAGGAGTTCATCGCGTGACATCTTGTAGAGAGGACCCCAAGGGGGTTATAGTGTCTTACCGTCTATCTTTTTAAGTTCAATTAAGTGGTCAACACCAGGGCCGCGGAGTGGTGGTAGCAGGTCTACCTTTATACGATCGAAGTTAACCAGGAATTCATGGTAATACGCAGGTAGCTTCGTACAAGGATTAGTTCTTGTCTTCTACGCAAGGGCTTTGTTAATGTCTATAAGGCTTACAGTAAAGACTTTAACATTCTTACGTCGTTTCCCTTACGCCAATACATTGAAAGAGACAGTAGATACAGTAATAACATCGTACGATCGATCGAGTGTCTTTACCTAGTTTTATACAATCGTTCCTATAGATATAATCTAACATTTAGACTGCGCTACATTGATCTATACATCTTACATCTTGATCTATGATATCCCAAGGATCATGTTGTATAAAGATAGTTTTAGCACAATGTATAAAAAGCACCGTTCTTTAGTGTAGCCATCAATATCTATAGACATGACAGCTACATCTATAATCCGATTATTAGAATCGTTAAATCTAGTAAGATCTACTAGAGAGATAGGTATACGCTAAAGGTTGTACTTAGTAGCAAAGGAGTTATCGATTAGTCTGTACGGAAGGCATCCTGTATTAACAAGTGTTGTGGTAAAACATTCTTTATTTACTAGTGTTAATACAAGGAAAGACTCCCCATTCATTAACTTTTTAAACTTTATCCAAGCCTCTACTACTTCTCTTAAGACCTTTGTACGCTTCTAGCGGCGTCTTCTACTAGAAGCTATTCTTTTCCCGAGTCCTTAGACTCGGACGACACTTTAGCATTAGTAGTCACTTTAACTACTCTCTTCTTTCTTTTCTACGTAGGGGCAGCGTAGCTTTCCTTCTTCTTCTACTAGTCTTAGACCTACAGCTTTGTACGACAGTCTCGGACCATGTGTCTGCTCCTGCCACATTGTAAACATAGGCCTTCTTACCTACAACGTTTAATTTCCCTTAGGTCTACCTATCTTGGTTCCTTTGTACAAGAAGTAGCGACTTACGTTATCGTACGTTCCTAGTCTATCTACTCTGGTGCTACAGGTGTAGGCGTCGTACGAGGGGATAATTCTCGCGCTCGGTTGTTTATACGCCATGCTATCCTCTCTTAGACTTCTTCCTGTTGGTCTAAGATTCTCTGTAGTTAGGCGTAGAATTCTTTGTACGAGTCCTTCTCCTTGGTGCCGACTAAACCAGTTATAAGCTTAGCAGACAGGGCGGCCTTGAGAAAGCTCTTCTTGATTTCATTGTCCTAACCCTAGCCCTATACTTCTAGTAACAAGCGATCGAACTCAGTTAAGTACTCAAGAAATGGTGTTAAGCCCTGCTTTGTCTTGTTAAGCTTTATAATCACTTTGGCTTTCGTACAAGGGTCTAGGAATGTAGTGTCTATCTGCTTAAATAACCTCTGTACAGTCATCTAATTTGTCTACTAGGTAAATGTTATCTAGGGGTAGATTCGTCTTGCTACTATATCTGTGAGTCGTCTAAACCCGTACTAGACCTGTTCTTCTATGCCTCTAATTGACCTTCCGTCGATCTATAGCTTTACCTCAAGTAACCCCCTAAATTGCGCGTACAACGCTAAATCTATGCCGTCGAATTCCTTAACATTTAGCAGTGAAGACTTCGGTTTCTATACGTAGTCTTAGGAAGACAGGGTCTGTTCTACCTAGGGGGTATCCGCTAGTATAGGTGCTCCTCGTTCTTCTATCTGTATAATCCTCTCAGCTAGAGCTGTCACACTGTGGGTTTATTAGGCAGCTAGGTCTGCTAATTACCTAGCTTACGCTTCGAGGGCTACTCGAAGCTATTCTGTTACTACTTCCGCTATCTTCGTAATATTACAGCTGAGTCCACCGTATATAGCTTAGTCTTATACCGTCGTAGGTTTGTATAATAGCTAGAGATGCTGTGTGCAGGTCTAAGGCGTCTATCGTCGTCGTAGTACAGCTAAGTCTACCGTATATAGCTTAGTCTTATGCCGTCGTAGGTTCGTACAATAGCTAGAGATACTGTATGTAGGTCTAAGGCGTCTATTGTCGTCGTAGTACAGCTGAGTCTACCGTATATAGCTTAGTCTTACGTCGTTGTAGGTTCGTACAATAGTTAGAGATGCCGTGTGTAGGTCCGAGGCGTCTATTGTCGTCGTAGTACAGCTAAGTCTACCGTATGTAGCTTAGTCTTACGTCGTCGTAGGTTTATACGACAGCTAGAAATACCGTGTGTAAATCTAAGGCGTCTGTCAGGATTCATACGACTTAATCTAATCAAAGAGAGTCGAGTAAGAAGAGTTAATTCTAATGTCACGGGGCGAATACAAAGTATACAGTGTAATAGCTCGTTTATATTACAAGAAGAATTAACTAAAGAAGAAAGGAAGTTCTAAAGAGAAAGGAAGACTTTTATCTTCGTACGATGTGGTCCGTGTCATCTGACCACACGCGAAGTCACGTGCGCAGGCGTGGTAGCGCCAAGCATAGAATATCGGGTGTAACCCGTCACACTAAGTCTACTGTATACAGCTTAGTCTTACGTCGTCGTAGGTTTATATAACAGCTAGAAATACCGTGTGTAAATCTAAGGCGTCTGTCAGGATTTATACAACTTAATCTAATCAAAGAGAGTCGAGTAAGAAGAGTTAATTCTAATGTCACGGGGTAAATGCAAGGTATATAGTGTAATAGCTCGTTTATATTACAAGAAGAATTAACTAAAGAAGAAAGGAAGTTTTAAAGAGAAAGGAAGACTTTTATCTTTGTATGATGTGGTCCGTGTCATCTGACCACACGCGAAGTCACGTGCGCAGGCGTGGTAGCGCCAAGCATAGAATATCGGGTGTAACCCGTTATAATTATATCGATTTTAGAAGAAGATAGGGTAGAATTCTAAATAAAAGATAGAGAAATAAGAAAAACAGAATATAACTACTTTTCTCTTCTATTTACTATAGATATTTAACAGCTATTCTCTAGGTCACTACATTAAGTAATCTAAACATGTATAGTAGTTTTATTAGTATACTACCTATATAAAGACAAGGAAAAGAGGACTATAGAGGAGTGTTTTATAGCTATAACTCTAATAGGTAGAAAGACTACTACTATGACTAGTAAGGTACTTTTCAAAGTATAATATAGAATCTAGAGATTTTTAGCTTACGACGTTTTATACAAGCTATATATCTAGATGGAAGATAAATCTACACCAATTCATTAAATCCGGCATGTTTATCCCACTTTCCACTTAATGTTTTGGCTTATCAGCTGCGCAACTATAGAGTCACGTGTTAACGCCCACTTATCATGCGTGGACTCGAAAGCATACATAGTACTCTCCGAGCATTGTTCATTGCAGAGAGGATGGAGGAGACAAGGCCTTCACCAGTGGCAGCACAACATCTGGGCACACTTCGGCCTGCTAAGCGAACACGCGTGGCCGTCGCTTGTCGCCGATGTAAGGTGCGGAAACAAAAGGTCAGTCACTCCAAGTCACTTCAGATCTAGAGTCGCTGTATCGGATTTTTGGGTGGGAGCTGATCATAGATGAAGTGTGATGGCGGAAACCCAAGTTGCTCGAGCTGCGTTAGCGCGAATGCGGACTGTCACTATGTAGCGCCTGCAAGAGCATCTGTTTCTGCGAAAGGGCAGTACATCAAGGCGCTGGAGGAACGCGTGGCTCAATTGGAAAGTGAGCTTCAGGCTGTGAGAACACAAGCACCAGCAGTGTCTCGTGAAACAGTGCAGCATCAGATTCATCGCAGTGGGCAGCACCCATTGTCATCACCAGAACCAAGTGCCAGCCTCAATGAACCGCGGAATCGTAGCCACGAGCCAGAAAAGATTGGATCTATTGTTGATGTACTAAGAGACCTTTCATTAGAAGCTAGTGGAGGGTATGTAGGAGCTTCTTCTACCATCACGATGGGCCGATTAGTCGCAGGTATTGTAAAGCGCCGGGATAAATCTCAAGAACGAACCAACGACATTGTGGAGGACATGATCTCCAAGCCACTACGTGCTAGTCATGGTGTGGGATCGCCTGACAGTCTAGAGTTATTTGAGCCAATGCTGTTGTCTGAGGACACAGCAGAGCAAATGCTAGATGGATATCTCAAGCACATATCAACCCGCTGGCCAGTTCTTCACACTGCACAGATTGCGGAGTGGCATTCGCGGAGGCAATTCCTGGATGACATTGTAGAAAGGAGCTTACTTCACCTTGTCTATGCCAATGGAGGCCGATATCTGGAAACCACAGGAGAGACGGGCAATTTCTTCCCAGAAAGTCATTATTTCGCGGCGGTAGAGTACCTAGAGGACATTTTACAATATCAGGATATCAGAGCGATACAGGTTCTGTTATTGTTAGGGGTCTATTCTTTACGTGCACCTCGAGGACCTGGGTCGTGGTAAGCTACTCGAGCCTTGGCTGAGTTACCGATCATTGTGCTGAATGACATTACAGGAGTTATGTCAGGCTCGCGATGCAGATGTGCATCGAGCTTGGTTACCACCGGAGGACTGCGGCAACCTCAGAGCACACAATGGGAAACGAAATGAGGCGCCGAGTGTTCTGGACTTGTTACTCTCTAGATCGTCTGGTGTCAATTGCTTTGGGCCGACCATTTACAATATCGGACCGTGATATTGATGTTGATGTAAGATATGCTGCCTTGAGTGATAAGACTCTCACTTACCTGAATAGCTGCCATTGGATGTTGATGAAGACTGCGAGGAGATCACTTTTGAAACGAGAATCGGCGTCCAGAATTCAAGCACCTCAATGTCCTGCTTTCGACATACAATAAAAATGCGTCGGATTGAATCTATGATTCAACAAGAGGTTTACCGAGTAGACGACTCTTCAAAAGTCCAAGATGAGAAGTTTGAGTATTTTATGGCTAAGCTGGCAGAATGGAAGGCAGAAATACCTGCTCCAAATCAAAAAAGGGCTCGGACAAGTGTGAAGCCCTATGATGGTCATGATTACTATGTAAAGTGTTCAACATGAAGCAGCGACGGTTATCCTCGCTAATTCTTGAGCAGCTTCACTTTTATTATAACACTCTCCGCTTGCTCCTTTACCCACAGCTCTCTTCGTCAGATGCGCCTAGGAAATACTTTTCGGCGTGCGCAGAAGCATGTATTGGGGTATGCAATACATTTAAAAGACTTCACCATAATTCCGTTGTCGGCTACTCTCTCTGGGCGTTACAGACCGTCTTTTTGTCGGGTAAGTACTGACTGTCACAATGTGCGGTAGGTCTCTTACTAAGATGATTGATTATAGGTCTGACGCTTATATTCTGTGTTTGGCATTCCCCCGAGGACTTTTACACTGTAGCGGCCAGTAATGCTTTGAATGCGTGCAGTATTATTCTGTACGTCATTACAGAACGTTGGTTAGCGGCCAAGAAGTATCGCGATGCATTTGAGGAGATTAAACAAAGTGTTCTCGATCCTGTCGCAGAAGGAAAGCATCGACCCCGGGCCGCAATTCAAAGCCTTTACTCGAGAGTACAGTCCCTTCCCAAAAAGATAGACACTGCGGAAGACATGGTAGTCTCACATATGCTAAGAGAAATGGCCGGACAACCAACTGAAGTAAACACTGCTACTTGTTCCCAAGTAGTTGCGATGGAATCCACGTACCTCCTACAAGAAACATTTATGATACCTGATTTCAGCATGTATAGGGAGGAAGATCTAATGAACGCCCTAGCATAGGATACTCTTATGCCACCGTTGTTAGACGCTAGGTATAAAACGTTTTAATGTGAATTTAAGAATTTTATATAAATCTATAGCCCTTTTATTTATACTTAGCAATGTCTAGTAACTTATAAGAGATAATTTCTTATAGTATAGATCTCTAGAATTAATTAATTAGCTTCTATAGTTTTAAGTTTTTCTAACTATATATAATAGGTTATATCTAATGTTAATACTTAGTAGTTATAACGTCTACACACGTACTAGTACGTATATTAAGTAGGGATTATATAAAAGCTTTTAAGTCTCTTTTTAGAAGGAACTTCTTCTTCTCTTCTTTAGTTAATTCTTCTTATAATATAAACAAGTTATTATATTAAATACTTTATATTTACCCTATAACATTAGAATTAACTCTTCTTACTATCACGGGGTAAATGTAAAGTATTTAGTATAATAACTTGTTTATATTATAAGAAGAATTAATTAAAGAAGAGAAGAAGAAGTTCCTTCTAAAAAGAGACTTAAAAGCTTTTATATAATCCCTACTTAATATACGTACGTACGTAGGGTTAGGGTTAGGGTTAGGGTTAGGGTTAGGGTTAGGGTCAGGGTCAGGGTTAGGGTTAGGGTTAGGGTTAGGGTTAGGGTTAGGGTTAGGGTTAGGGTTAGGGTTAGGGTTAGGGTTAGGGTTAGGGTTAGGGTTAGGGTTAGG
>JALRMK010000173.1:0-10669 GCA_026119845.1 Pezicula carpinea | reverse complement strand
TATTCTAACACTCTCTTATATGTTAAAAGTATTAAAAACTCTAATATATATATATTAGAGTTTTTAATACTTTTAACATATAAGAGAGTGTTAGAATATAAGGTACTTATAAAAGCATGCCTAAGACATTGATTTAGTGTTCTTAGCACCTCCTCACTTCTTGTAACCGAATAGCCGGTAGTCTCTTCTACCTATCTACAACACAATAGCTAATAGCTATATCATTAATATAACCTCATTTTCATCAAGCTATCAACTTCTACTACTCTAACCTTGACACTATCGAACGATCCATCGCAGGGAATACAACGGGAGCGCATAGTGTCAACAGTTTTCACACCAGTGTTGATTCAATTGCCTAGAAGAAGAGGCATGCCAATCGGAAGCGGTGAGTCGACAGTCTCATTTTCGAGTGACTGGGCGAACGGAGTGTGGGAGCTATGTCGTGTAACTACACCGTCGTCCAATGACCCAGTGACACACAAGCTCCTAGGAATCCCGTACCTAAGGTGTCTAGAGATGTCGTTCGATCCTCCGAATACAATGTCTGTAGCCCACAGGTTTATCAAGACGCGCTGACCGAATCTCACAGCGAACAAACAAAGCATCAACACCTTCACGACCACCGAAGACATGTCAGCCAACTTCCTCAAGCTCCCCAGCGAAGTTCGCAATAGGGTATACGAGCTATGCTTATTGCACCAAGAACCTATCAACCCTTGGATGTATTACAGTCAAGAACAGGAGCTCACACCTGGGCTCCTCCGCACGAACAAGACCGTCCACCGCGAAGCCAGCTCGCTATTATACGCCCAGAATCGCTTCGATTTTGCCATGGCCCACCCTGAGGACGTAGCCTCGTTCCTCGGAACAATCGGCGACAATAACGCAGACTGTATCCGCCATGTCTGCGTCGACTTTCCGAGCCTCAGCGACCTAGAACCGGGTAATGTCACCCTCGAGGAGGGTAGCGACGGCATCCTCGCGAACATCCAGAGCGGCTGCACCAATTTGAGAACGCTTACGACGTCCTTGTCTAGTACAAATGCCATGGAACTTAGGCTCGACGCACTAGACAACCCCAAAATCGTTATTGAGGCGTTATCGCTGGTCAATACTCGCTTTAGAGCCATTTCGTCCCTACAAGATATTATTGTCGAGGTGTATGAGGATGGCCCGAGCGAGTATATAAGAAAGGAAATGGAGAATCACGGATGGACAGTCAGTACAACAGAATATGTTGAAGAGTGGGGCTCCGACAGGTCTTTTGGCGACTTCGAAGATGATTGGGATCATGATTATGACTATGATGATGATGATGACGCTTACGACATTGACAACGATAGTGACTTTTGGAGAAGAGCGGCGGACTGAATGCTCCTCCTAGATGCGCGCGAAGGCTACATGCTGATAACTGGCAGGCGGTGATTCATCCCTTCCATTACACCCAGAATACGACGAAGACTAACTCTAATGTACAGTAACTGGTCGCGAGCCTGCCTCAAGAAACCCATTCGAACTAAAGAACATTTAATGGAGAGATGTCTCGGCAGTTCTAGATCAAGGCCTCGGAGCATATCTCTTGCGAGATATACCAGAACTACTGAGTGGAAGAAGAACAGCCACTCAGGATTATTCCACTATTTTAGGTCAGTACAGTATCAATAAAGTTAGGCAGCGGAAGCAGCAGTCTAACGAAGATATTTCAAGGCACCAGCCATTCACGTAGTTTCTGGCTACAGAGTAAATGTAAGTCGAATTTCTGGCTACACCTTTACGAGACGGCTGTGCACCGCGCAGGCGTACGGACACACACACACACGCACATAGGTAGGACGTCGAGAGCTGGAGAGGGAGTGGGGAGTTAAGACAGACCTGGGGATAAAAGAATCCAAGTAGCGCAAGCCTGCTCCGGCACAGAATGGTACTGCGTCGGGCAACGAGTAGGCCGGTACTAGATTTTCCGATGAGACATACTATTGTCTCGTTCGCAAGATTACCAGATTGTTACGTTTAGTGACAGTAGAGTTAACTCGTAGCAGGCAGGGCGAGGTTATACTCGGTCTTCACGATGTTTTCACTTGGTTCCAGAAGACAGATTAGGAGAAATATATCACCCATCAAGTACGCTACGCTGCTTATACCAGACGCCAATTATGCCCAATCTATAGCCGTCAGAGACTAGTATCTAATTGCACACTACCTTAAACAGGCCACGTGCAATACTTTCACTTAACATATATGTCGCAGCGAAATATATATTAATTATACTTCCATAAACAAAGATAGTGCCCTCCTCTTCTGTCGATTACTTCTAAGTTTCCTGCTTCGCAGTAAAGTATAGTATAATTTCCAACTTCAATACAACGAGCTCTATCTTCCCATACGGCTGCGCCCTCATTATAAGGTTGAATACAGAAAAGAAACTGAGAGCTTTGGATTTTATGAGGATTCGTTGTATTTACTTCGACCATTGAAGTACGATGGAGTTTTGCCTGTTACTCTGTTATTGGCAAAACTAGGATAAATTAGGACCCCTTACCCTCGTTACTTCTTGAATTGCATTTACCAAGTATTCGACATCCACATCATCGGAATCTAACGCCACACTTTACGTGAGTTTCGTATAGTGGAGCTAAAATGACGAAGGTTTAACTGTATCGTAAACACAGAATGCTCCACTGCAACCTACGACGTTAGCTATTTCAGCAGGAGGACAGTTACTCAAGGTCATATCGCGAATCTGTACATGCTGCGAATCTGCGAGATTCGACGCCATTCTAGGGAGTGGTTGCTGTGAGCATGAACATCTTCACTGACGTGCTGTTGTAGTACTATATTACAAAGTACTCTAGAACTTAGTACCCTAAATCAAAGTACCCCGAACTGTCTTAAATCAAATTGCAAATTTCACATCGCTATAGTCATTCCCGCCAAGGTACTCACTCTACTTCTTAGGACGCCTAAGATTTCTTGTGGTTGTAAACGGAACTAAGGACCACCAAACTCGACTTCTAAGTCTTCTGCTCTAAGAACCCCTTGGACAGGAATATGATTATGACCTCCGATCGGCTCGTCGCATTGCGGACATCGAGCTTCTTCCATCGGCATTCCACATTCTCCTACTGTGAACTGTGATTTTAGTAGAAGTTAGTACATTCAGGCCAAGTTTTTTTAGAGGTCATAAACCGAGAGAATCTTACAGGATGATTATTCCGACAATAATACCAATGACCTGTCCCCGAAAACTGCTCCGCCATAGCTTTATAAACCTCCCGCTTCTCCTCCGTTGTTACAAAACTATAAAACGTCCCACCCCCAACTAATCTCTTTGCCTTTTCGGCATCGTCCTTTAGATACGCCAACGTGCCTGGATATCGCGAACAGAGAGTCTCATATTCCTCTAGACTCCCCCTCGCCCGCATACGCGTTGACTTCTCGACCGCCACGTCGACTGGTTGGTCTTGCGCTCGGGAAATTCTGAGTGAAAGCGTAGAGAATAGCGCGGAGTAGATCAGCGCTTCCGCTTCTTGTTGTGAGAATTTGGCATTTCGACTAGATTTTATTAGTGAGAGACATCTGTCCATAAACCCTTTAATTCGGGTTGCTACCACATCCCTTAATGCCGAACGGATACGTGAATCGATGGTGTTGTTGCTATGAATCGTATCAAAATCC
The DNA here is from genome assembly GCA_026119845.1 of Pezicula carpinea. Lineage (NCBI taxonomy): Eukaryota > Fungi > Ascomycota > Leotiomycetes > Helotiales > Dermateaceae > Pezicula > Pezicula carpinea. Next base: position 6,991 of record JALRMK010000173.1, on the reverse strand, counting down.
CAAAGGATAGCCCAGGATAGTCGAAGACTGAAACATTCACCACGGAGTTGGAACCCGGTTTGGATGACCGACTCATCAAGCTCGAAGGAACTTGTTATGTTCCGCTGCCTAGCGACTGCGGAGGCCAATATACTATTCACCCTCCCAAACGGCTGCTCTGTCTTTGCCACAGATTTGGTGAACTTGTTAATCTGTTTTTGCAGCCGAGTTCCCTCTGCTTGGTACGCCTTTAGGGAACTCTTGACTTGATCTAAGTCCCTGGACTCGCCAACTGCCTGTGACCAGTCCAGTAGGAAGTCCCTTCTCTCACTCTCAATCTTCATCTCTCGTTTCTGAATCGCCTCGACCAACTCGGCACACCTGAAATTCGCTTGTGCGACAAACCTCCTCGTTGCCTCATCCAGCAATGCTTTCTTAACGATGCGGTTATAACGGTCGATATCCCTAATCGGCATGCGACACTCTGGGCATCCTTTAGGCGCGCTCCCAGATGTTGTTACGACCCGTTGCGGCACTTTGGGGCGAACGATGTCGCCCGTGTGGGAGTCGGTGACATAGTGTTGGGTCAGTTCCATAATACCATCAAGGCTGGAAACGGTGTAGAAGTGTCCACAGGAGAGGAAGATCAATGGATTCTCGTCAATCTTGATCTGGCCGTATTTCTCAAACATAATAAAATCGACCGTTCGCTCACAGATATCCGGCGCACAGCAGATCTGGCAAAACTTGGAATCCGGACACAGCTCCCCACAAACCCCTGGACATTGATGTCCACAAGCTGCCAGCTTTTTTTCGCAGCGACGATGGCAAGGAATGATATCGCATGGGACCGCGCACGGCATACCACATCGATCACGCCGGTGAGCACAATTCCATCCACATGGCTCAGCGCAAGGGGGACATGGATCGCTACACGTCTTGGGGCATCTGCTATGTCTGCAGCGTACCTCACAGGGCCGAGTGCAGGGGGCACAGGGAGTGCCAGAATGACAAGGTAAACCACAGGTGTGTGAACAGGTCGTGAATGGTCGTCCGCAGGGAATATTGCAAAAGCCGTGAGCATCATCACTCTGTGTACACGCCCAGCATGGCTCTCGACAGCTGTGCCCGCAAGGCAGGAGGCTGTCACATAGATGCGAGCATTTGGTATCGTCCGTACTTTCACAACACCGTATCGTGATCTTATGGCCGCAGCCAGGCATTTCTCGCTCCACAGGCTCTTCGCATTTCACGCCGGCGAGATTCCCCATACGATGGCATTTCACCTCATGGGCCGTATGTCCGCATGGAAGCACAACATCCAGGACCTTTTCGGGGCATTCTCCGCACAGGTTACTGCATTTCCTCGAACACAAATGTCCACACTCCCTGACCTTCGTACACAGCTCCATACACTTCACCGCTTCATGGAGCGTCTTGGAATGGCACTTGACCGGGCAACTATGTCCGCAGCTCAACCGCAACCCGCATTTCTCTGCACACCCACCCTCTGGGGCGTGGATGGCGAAGTCATCAGGGGAGGAGACGTGAATCTTGTTATTGGGGTGGCGAGAGCAGTGGAGCTCTAGTTTGGGACCGATATTACCATCTTTTTCGAGCAGCTGAATGACGGATGACCACATTGGGACGCGGGAGGAAGTACTGGCATCGCCAATTATGTACATACCGTGTTTGGCGCGACTAGAAGTCACAGGTAAGTGATCATTGAAGACTAGGTAGGAAGCTCTGATGCTTACCTCAAGAGAACATTGATTCTGTTGGGCGTCTTAAGAAAGCCGCAGTTTTGATATATGTTGCTTCGTACTAGGGAGATGATAACGACGGTTGCCTCTTCGCCCTAACAAACAAGTAGTGTAGGTATTTAGTTGCCCAAGACAATTGAGTTGCAAGTTCTCTTACTTGAAAATTGTCCACGGTAGCCATCCTCAACTCATCCAACAAGTTCCCCTTTCCCACTATCTGGTGCTGCTGCGATCGCCTTTGCGGCGCCGACTCCCTCTCCCTCCCACCGACCTCAACCTCCGAGGCATCCAGATCCTCCAGATCCCTCTCCCCAATAATCAGCTCCACCACCTCCTCCAACATATCCCTTAATATCCTCAATTGCCCCACGTAAGGTGTCAGCACTGCAATTTCACCAGGCTTATACTTCCCTTGTCTACAGAGATGTCTCACCAACGCTTTCACCATTTGAGCCTCCCACATATTCGTTTTACTTTGCATCGGCTCTTCAGGATCACCGGCGTCTTCCATGTTGCGGTGGTCAAGCCAGAATAATCTACGTTTCATACCAGGAATTTCAGGGTAGAGGGTCGTGTCGACGTGGTCTCGGAGGTAAGGGTATAGAGTCTCACGAACGAGAGTGGAGATTGTCGGATGCATTCGTCGTTGATGATCTAGTTGCGCGATAGGAAATCGTCCTCCCCTGTCTCCCTCTTCTCCATTCATGTTCCAGTGTCCGAAACGTGAGTTGGCTAGTCGTTCGAACAGTGATTCATCAAGGCTGTATTTAGGCCCTGCACCGCCGTATTCCATCGAGAGCTTAAGCTTCGAAATTCGTGGACGCAATTGAAGATGGTCCCCAATCAATATCGCATGCTGAATCGACGGTAACAGCACTGTGAGAACATGGGCTTCCAGCACCTCTCCAGCTTCCTCACAGATCAGAACCTTAGCGCGAAGACTACGCAAAAGGTCGGAATTATTTGCCAGGCCGGTGGTTGTTACTCCCACTACATGAAATCGGTCGAGAAATTGCGTCTGTGATTCGTTGAACAGAGATGTGTATAGTTGCTTCTCCGAGGAGTGTCTTTGCATTAGGTCGTGGAGCTGTTGCGAGAGTTCAGCGAACACGGAGTCGTGCCAGTATTGGTATAGACGAGCACGCTCCGATTTCTTCAGCGTCCAGATCTCCACAAGGAGCAGCTGGTCGATAGAGCGTTCGAGGTCACTGCTCCAGTCACCAGGTGCATCACCGGAAACCCAACTTTCCATCGCAACATCATACCCCAACTCGGGGTCAAAACTAACCCCAGCCCCTTTAGATTTGTCACCAAATATGGCCTCCGCCTGCATCGGAAATCTTCTCTCCAAAAACCCCTTCACCAACACCACACTAATATCTTCAGCCTGTGTGCAAACCTTCTGAATTTCCGCACGCAAACCCTCCAACCTCGCTCGACAATCGCTTATCCTCCTCCCTAAACCTTTGATGCGTGGAATTTGTCCACTTTTCTTGTAGCTTTCAAGTGAAAGGGCTTCCAAACGAGGAGATGGACTACGAGAGCCAATTCGTAGAATATTAGTGACGTCGGCATTGAGAAGCTCGTTGAGAAACTGATCGAGGGCATGGTTGGTGTAGCAGCTACGCAAATTCAGTTACTTGTTTTAATTCCTAAAGATTAGTGATGGGGAAGTGGATTTAGGATTGATGACTCAATAATCAAGGATGTAGAAGTACAGCTAAAAAGCAACTTACACACACAAAATTGGCCCTAACTCCAGCAAGTCCCTATTCTTCAACAAGCACCTTGCGATCTGTATTCCTACATACGACTTCCCAGTCCCTGGAGGGCCCTGGATAAGTGCTACTTCATGCCTTAAAGCTGAAACCATGGCAACCGCCTGGCCGGTATCCAGAGTTGTTATATCAGAGAGCTGTGTGGATAATATTTGGGGGTCGTGGGAGAGTGAGATAGTTAGTGGTGTAGTGGCTCTGCTGCTAGTATTGTTTGTTGATGTGGGAATACAAGAGAGGTCGAGAGTAACGTTGTTTAAAAGGTATGCGGGCGGAGGGACAATGATTTGTCCGTCAGTATCCTCCTGAGCAAGTGCGTTATTGTGCATACGGGGAACTAACCAGGGAGTGAATGGAATATAAGCTGGGTCCTTGTGTAGAGATTGAAGACATCGCAGAACTCCCTCGAAGGAATTATATAACACGGCGGGAAATTCAACCAGGATGAGTGGCCTGCGTCTCTTGTTGCTGACTAGGGGGATAAGATGGGAGAGATCAACGTGGCAGGTCGGACTTGCTAGGCGCAGTGTAATCATTGCTCTTTTTGCATTGCTCGCTAGATCACGAACATGTCGAGTTCCTGAGGAACTGTGCTGCTCATTCTGGCCCGAGGCGCAAATTTCCCTTGTCGAGACTAGCAAGAAAGTCACAGTGGTATCCTCCTCCACTTCTCCATTAATGAGGGCCAACATTGTCCTCCCTTCCCTCAACCCCCGGGACTCGCGCCACCATTGTTTTCTCTTCGTCAGATTTGAATTCCTTGCCCTACGGACCTGGTCAAATTCTACCTCAATCTCCACTCCCCTTTTCCAGTCAGACTTGATTCGCTGGATTTCAACGTCAAAGTAGATCCGAACAGGAGTCGGACTGCCATCGCGAAGGATTTTACGTTTGATTCGCCAATCGGGATTATGAACAAGGGTCTTCCAATTTTCTAAAATCAAACATATAGAGTCACGGAGTAAACCTGAAGTATCCTCACGTAGAAGGCGAAACTGGGAGTCAAGGAGTTGAAGAATGCCAGTTTCGTGATGTTTAGAAGGGGAATTGGGATTATGTCGCGCGGGAAGGAAATCTGGTCGCCCATCGCAGAGGATTTCGCCGAGCGTGGGTAAGATTCTGATATCGGAGATGAGTGCGTGGTCATTGTCATGGCGGGGACCGAGCTGGGAGAGCTCGCCGGGGAGATCGACGTCGAGCTCGAGAGGGTGACATTCTGGCTGCTGCTGTTGCTGTCGAGAAGTAATTGTGGTACGAATGTTAGTTGTGTTGGAGACAGAGATGGCGTCCCCCATGGAAAGTATGTCTTTGATCTTGAGGATGTTCTCATATGCAGAACGGACGTCGAGGCTCGCCAGACCACGGCTAATATCCTCGACATGGTAACAAGCAGAGAGCTGGTCGACGACCTCTCTAAACTCCGTCTTGATCGCAGCCCCATGGTTCAGCGCGAAGGTACTGAGCAGCGCCTTCGTTGCCAGCAACAACGCATTTTCAGCCTGTGAGATTTCATCTCCAGCCTTACTCATTTGAACTAAACAGTGTGTTATCTTCCTGAAAAACTTAACCCCCCTATTACCGTCGTGGCCATAAACGACATTATATATAGTTCCCACCGCTTTCTCTAACACAAGCGAGTGCCGAATCTCTTCGTGCGAAATAAGGCGAAGAAACAGGATACAATGAGGGACGAACATGAGATTTAGAACACTGTAGGACAGGGAGAAATCTGTCTCCACGATTTGTCGGATTCGGGCAAGACCGCCTTCGGTGGCGAGGTCATTGATAAACGTTTGTCTTGACCCTGCGGAGGTGGTGACCGCCGAGAGGCCTGCTTCAAGGAAGTTTTGCATTTGAACTGCCGATAGTTCTGACGCTGTCCAACGGTTGACGCTGTTAAAGGTGTTCGATATGGCGGGTTGACTCGAGGTTCTGTTGAGAGTTTCTTGTTAGGACTACTGTAGATGCCTCACCTTATGATAAGATTACTGACCTCGGTGTGGAGTTCCTGTCGCCTCCTGGAATGGTACCACGACCACGACCACGACCACGACGATGTGGAAATCCTCTAGGTCTTTCGCCCGCTGCAGCACTGCGACCGCGGCCTCTTGTCCCACCTGAAACTGCACGTAGGTTGTTGATGTCTGCCATATGTGGGAAATGATAATAGGGAGTTACCATTCGTAGAAATCGACTAGCAATTAGATATATTTAGTAAACTAATCTCTGAACTATTAAGTGAAGTCTAACGTAATATATGCCGGGCCGACGTATTCCCGTAGTTTCGTCGGGCTAACGATAGTCGTGACTACGTAGTTTACCAAGCTACTAAGGTAATTAAAACCTTAGTTAGAGAGTATAGAAAATAAAGTATCTCTCTTCTCTACTCTTAATTCTTACTTTTTTTTTTAGTTATAATTCTAGTAGAGTAACTAGTGAAACTATAGAGATAACTAATTATAATAAGTTATATCTAAAGATAATACTTAACACTAAGATACCTATATATATAACCTTATATATTATAGTAGATTATACCTAATATTCTATACTTGACGCTACTACGTCTATACACGTGATTTCGTGTGTAGTTAGATAATATAGACTATATTATATAAAGATAAAGTTTTTCTTTCTTCTTAGAAACTTTCTTTCTTCTTTAGTTAATTCTTCTTATAATATAAACAAGTTATTATACTAAATACTTTATATTTACCTTATAATATTAGAATTAACTCTTCTTACTTAACTCTCTTTAATTAGATTAAGTTATATAAATCCTAATAGATATCTTAGATTTATATATAGTATTTCTAGCTATTATATAAACCTATAATAACGTAAGACTAAGTTATATATAATAGACTTAGTAGTAATATATAAAGTAGATATAAGACTTAAACTATAATAGTAGTTCTAACTATTATATAAAGTTATCTATAAAGATAGTAGAAGTAGTACTAGTATAGCTTTAAGAAGTCCTCGAAGTATAAGCTAGGTAATTAGTAGACCTAGCTACTTAATAAGTCTATAGTATATTAGTTCTAGCTAATAGAATTATATAGATAGAAGAATAGAAAACACTTATACCTATAAACACACTTAAAATAGAATAAACCTCTTTACTCTCTATCTCTAACTTTATATAAAGACTACGTCTATATTTACTAGATCTTAACAAGTTTAACAGTAAGAATAACCTCTAATACCTATAATTTAAAGGACTACTCTATGTAAAGCTAGATATTAACAGAGATATAATTAGAGAGAAGAAGAAAAGAGTCTAGTTTATATTTAATTAACTCTTAGAGGAAGTAGGTAAATAAATCTACCTATAGATATTTTATATATAGAAGATAAGAATGTTTACTATAGAAGAACTATTTATATAAATAAGAGTTATCTTTTTAGACCCTTAGAGAAGTATAAAGACACTTACTAAGTTAAGTTAAATTATATAAAATAAAGAGTATA
>JALRMK010000172.1:0-10679 GCA_026119845.1 Pezicula carpinea | reverse complement strand
TTGTTGTCGTCCTATTATAATTTAGTAGGTATAATGTCTATTAGTAACCTAGAGAGCTGTATACGTCTAACTACTCCGGAGTATTATTAATCTACGACTACTAAGAACTATCCCTAGAAGTAGTATTAGTACGTCGTCTTTTTATGTCTAAATTAACCTACCCTCTGTTAGCATTATATATTAGCTAACATTAGTTAATAACTTATACGACCACTTATACTAACATGTTTCCCCCCTATAGTTAGCTCTTCCTTGTTATCTATAGTGTCAAGGTCCTCTAGTAAGTTATTAAATAGATTATAAACTAAGTCTTTAGTCTCTTCCTACTCCTCGTTCTAACCTAGCTATATTAACACTTTATATTAGAGTCTTTTACAGATGTTAGTTATCCGCTTCTCCTACTAATCTTTCTATATACTTCTTAACACCTTGTAATTCTCTACAAGTTTTAATTAATATAGACAATAATATTAACACAGTCTCTAAAGTAGATCTTACCTAATAGTTATACGCCTTCTAGCTTCTTTAAGTGCCTAGTCCTGTCTACCATATATTTAGAGAGTGTATAATCTATAAGATAATATACCTATACAATAGTTTCACCTTGTAAAGAGGAAAATATATACCTAGTGGTCAGGAGGTTACCGACGTATATTTTAGTCTTAAAAGCGATTTATAATATACTATATATAATAATTTACACTAGAAATCTCTTCCGGTTAGGCTAGTATACTAGTAACTAAGGACATCTAAATAGGTAAGGCTGTACTACCCTAGTATAGTCCTTACATATAAAGTAATAGTCAACTTATAAAGCTCGAGCTAATTCTATGTTTAATTAGTACTTCCCGCCTAGGTAATATATATTTATAAGGTTCTAGATTTTATATATACACTTACTTCGGAAGTTACTAGTATCGTTAAGTAGCTATTATAATATTAGCTAACTATTCGCCTATAGAGTTAAGACGGTACCTTTTAAGTAACCTACTCACTTAGTCTAACAGTAACATCGCTGACTTATAGGTCCCCTACTACTATATGTCTAGTAATATACTCCTTATATATCTCTACTATTATCTTTAATATATGTTCTAGTCGCTATTATAACTAAGGGTTAAATCTAACACCTTGGTAGCCTAAAATTATCGCCCCTTATAGTAGCTTAAGCGTCTCGTAGAAAATTATCTAACTTTCTCCCTCTTTATTTAATCTATCCCTCCGCTTTATATAGTCCTATAATAAATTTATTTAGATAACTCCCCGTCTATTTACTATTAAGTCTTCTTCAACGGATTTTCTAGTCCTCTACACTTACCGTTATATATAACCTTATTCTTTTACGTCTTATTTACAGTGTAATATTAGTAATATTCTATAATAGTTTAAACACCCGCTAGTTATATACCCCCACTATAATTCTTTCTATGCTACTCTAGCTAGACTACATATTAGTAGCGTTATATTCTCGCTTATAGGTTAGTTTCTATCTAATCTACCGTTAGTTTAGTGTCTAAGTTTCTTCTAAAGTACTTAACTCTACCTAATTCGAATTCTTAAATGTGTCTTACTTAGAGTGTAGGAAAATAATAAGTATACTTCTATTATATTAATAGTATATAACAAGACTTATACCTTTATAAGTAATTATCTCTATTATCTATATACACTTGTCTCGGTACTAGCTAGGTTAAACTAGTACGTCTATAGGTAAAGGTTAGATTGTGTTATCCTAGTCTATATTTAAAATATAACACCTACGAAGTTAGCTTATAAGTTTAAACTCTATACTAGTTATTTCATGTTATAAACAGCTGTTTTCTTCTTTGTATAGCTCTCGGAGTTAATACACGTCCTATTTAACAATGCTCCTATTGTTTCACCTAATCCTCTAAGCACACTAGAACTTCTCTTACTATATACCGTTGGTGATCCTTCTACTAGTTAAGGCGGCTAGACTTGTATAGCTTGAATATTATTAAAAGGTACGCGAGTTAACCTAGTTACTAGATTCTAGTGTACTATAGCCATTGTTAGCTAGTAGTTATATATTTATATATCTATGTTCTATGCCTTTATCTTCGATAATAAACGTAAATCTAGTGGTCCCCTAGAGATATATTTCCTTAATTACTACTTTCTATACCCGGCTATTATATATGTCTATCTTTCTCTGTCTAACATATATATATAATATAATTTCTAAATCCTTGTTATAACTAATATCTTCTACTAGAATAGTAGTAAACTAGTCGAATACTATATTCTCTAGGATAATCTTGACGGACGGTACAGTTAATTCGACGAGGTCTTATATATAATAGACAGTAGAACTACTATCCTTTATCCTTTATATTTCTATAGTTCTTAATCCTAGACCGTGGTTAAAATCCCTAGGTATACCTATATACCGTTCTATTCTTAGTAAATTGTCTACCCTGTTACTACACGAACCCCGAGGGCTAATATAGTGTTGTTTACAATTGTAATTATATTTCTAGGCGATGGTAGTTAAGTATCTTTCACGCTATACCAAGGGGACATCGTTGAATACACCTAGGAACGTCCGCTTAACATTTTTAAAGGTCGCTTAGAGCTTTGTCTTACTTATAATCGTATTAAGTCCGCGCCTAAGGAGGTTAAGGATATTATCTTAGACTTAAGTGCTGTATATATTATAGAGTAAGTAGCGTTATTAATTAATAGCCCTACCTTGATATAATCTACCGACTAATTCTTTTTAGTCTCTATGTAGAACCTAGGATATAGATAAACTTAGTCTATATCTAACTGTCTATAATGAGGTTAAATTATAAAGGAAGTGTCGTACTAAATTAGAAGATATAGGGTGAATAATAAGGCGCGACGCGATTAGTATAAGCTATTCTAAATTTAGGTTCCGTGTAGTTTTAGGTTTAACATGTTAGCTAACAAGTTAGATAATACTAGCCTAATATATAGCTAAGTTTTAGCCTAATAATCTGTCTATAGTCGGCGTCGAGGTTAACCTACTTTTATACTATATTAGAATACGTCTATTTCCTACTTAATATAATAAATATCGGTGATAAAAGTAGAGAGATTGTATAAAATTTAAGAGTGTTAGTTTAGGTGACGTTAGCTAGTATTACCTAACATTTCTATGTATTACATTAGGTGACGTCTATATCTATTATATTATACCATTACCTTTTAAAACTAATCTTTGTCCTCTTTCTTATCTACTTTATTTTTTTACTAACGTGAAGTAGCTTAGACTATTATAATATTAAAAACACTATCTCTAATTCGCCCGCGATTATCCTGTTAGGTAATAATCCTTTACTTAATAGGGTTTATTAGATTATATAGTAGGAACAGTTTTATTTCTTTTAATAGCTATCCTATATAATACACTCTTCTAAATGCCTAACGCTAGTTTTAGACTAGCTAGTCCGGCTTAAGGAGTATATAGGTCCTTGCGCGAGAGATATTAAAAGCTATACCTATTATCTTTATAGTTGAAATAAGGATAGTAGGGTCGTCGTCTATATATTCCTCGCTGTTAAATGTAGCTAGCGTAGCTCTCCGCTTCGAGATTAGTATCGAGGGGTGTATTAGAACCGACTTATACTTAGTCCTATAATTAAGACACTACTTTGTGTTAGCTAACGAGTGAGGCTAGAACAAAGTAAATACTTATACATTTAAGGGCTAGTGCTGTTACTAGGACGTAGGTTAGAATGACGAACTTTTCTAGCTAGTACATAGGTGCTCCTTTAGAAATATCGTTAATAATCTTGTTTACCACATAGAATTTCAAGCTGCTCGCAATTAATTACTGGTAATTATACTAGAAAGGACTAGTTGTTAGGTCCTTTTACCAACTAGCCTTTCTAATATAAGGAGTAGTGAAGGAAACTATCTTATCCTTTCTAACTATCTCACTAATTTCTAGGAATATAGTATATATCTATAAAGTGTAGAAGCTACTCTATAACATATTGTCTAAAATCTTCGGTTTAGATCCGACGTATCTATCACGCCTCTATTAAAGTAGCCGACGGTTATAGTCTTCCTCGACTTAGGCCTTTAGATCCGTAGAGAGAGTTACCACTTGGTCTGCCCACCTAGACCTTAGCTTAAACGGTACACAATAGACTTTATACGGTGGAAGATCTAAGACTCGATTCCTAAAAAATAATAATGTTTCCCTCCTTTAGATTATAAGCAGTAGAAGTGAATCGTTTAGTCTCTAAGCGACATTTAGTAAATCACTTATCTCTACGTTATTAAGAGACTTAGTTAACCTCTTAAATTCTCTACTAATCTCTCTAATTACTACAGAGAAATATTTATATAACTTATAACCTCGGTCTGTCTAAGCTAGTCGTTTAAGTACTATAAGATAACCTAGAAGGTCTTCTAGAGACTTTTTAAATAGTGTTCTAGAAAGAGCCCACCTTGCTAGCTAATTATACTCATGTTGTCTTACAGCGAAATATTTTAACACCTTTATACCAAGATTATAATCTGTTTACAGCTTGTTACACACAAGTAACCCCTATAACAAGCCGTTCTTTTTAAATACACGTGTCTTTCTCTTATATCTAGGTACTACTTCTATTTATCGATACTTAAATAGTTCTAACAGTTAGTTGTTAAGAGATTAACTAGACGTAATAAAAATAAATCTTTCTAAATGTCGCGGTGCCTTTTATATCTCTAAGTTATACTAGACCTCTCTATTTTAGGTTAATAGAAGCTTTCTTCCTATGGCGCTATAATAGATAAACTATTTAATACTTAAATTAATGTTGTCTAGATCTATAAACTTTCTAAATTCGTTATCCTAAACGCTAAGAGCACTAGCTAGTAGAATAATCAAGGCTAGTCCTCGACTTAGAGTTAATATTAAGCGGTGTAATATTCTCCTTTCGACGTATAGATAGAGTACACCGAATTTAGACTGACTTAGACATCTAGTATCTAGTGCTTAAGGTGTGTCTACTATGCTAGGTGGTAAATGTCGATTATAAATCGAGGGATCTAGGCTTACACAAGATCTCTCTATATTATCCGAGGCTAGCTATAGCTATCTAGTAATAAGTATAAGTGTGACTACCTATAGTGTCTTACCAAGACCTAGATTATCGGCTAAGAAACCTCTAAACAGTTCGTCATCGGTCGAAAGTCTTCGAGTTAGTATAAACAAGACTCTATAGACCTAGTGTGGCATTAGGCCCTTGCCTAGCTTTAGACCCTTTACGGTAATTATATTAGTCACCTTTGTCTATGTTAAGTCTCGAGAAACCAAGAATAGATCACACGTCGCTTTCTAGTCTTCGACAGACAGCTGTTTAAGCCGTGGGTTTTATAGGAGCTAATTAAGTCTAACAAATATATTAGCCTAGTATTACCTAACTGTTAGGATATACCAGGGTAAAGTATGTGCGTACTTCTCTCGTTACTCCTCGTCTGTTAATAGACGCGTCTAGTCATCAGGAATCTCTTCTTACTCTAGATTATCCTCTACTCCTAACGTGATAACCTTTATCTGTAGGCTTTTAAGGGTTTCGTTAAGTGGGTCTACGCTTTCTATACGTCGCCTCTTTCTACTGTTAGTTTACGTCTCGTGTCTTCGTCGAGATCTTTTAGTAAGAGGTAAGTCCTTGTTAGACAAGGACAAGCTTAAGACATTAGGATTAGGTTATTCTTTCTATTACTTTTTTATTATATTAGCTAGTCTATTGTTATAGGAAGCGGCCGGTTCTATCTCTTTACCTTTTCCACCACCGTATTAAACATCTAGTACAAGAGGAGTTTATTCTACCTCTTTACCTTTTCTACCACTGTATTTAACATCTAAGTCGAGGGGAGTTTGTTCTACCTCTTTATCTTTTCTACCACTATATTTAATATCTAAGTCGAGGGGAGTTTCTTCCTCCTCTTTACCTACTCCACCGTCTAGACAACTGCTTAAGGTGTTTAGTTAAGGTATATATCTACCCTGGTCCGGCGAAGCTATATTAGGATACACTATAACAGTCTTAATACTTCTTATATATAGGCGGAGAACTATACTATGTTAGTTATATGTTAAGTTGTATAGCGTGGTTTAAAATTTCCTCTAGTTAGAGATTATTATCTCGGTAGAATCTAAACTTGAAAACACAAGATAATTAATAGCGGGGTCGTATTTAATGTTATTATCTTTAGCTAGTTCGCTATGTAAACGCTCCTATACGAAGTCGTCTAGGAGTAGATCTAAGGGTGGTTTTCTAACTAAATCAGCTTTAAGGTAGGTAGACAAGATGTCCTCCTAGACGTTTCTATCCTGTCCTATAATAACGAGTGTAACCCTATTTAAAGGAACCGCTACTACAGTGTTTAGTAGAGCTGTTATGTTTTATAAAGTTGATAGTGAACTTATAGAATTTGTTAATAGGGTCTTAACACCTTACTAACCTTAGGTGAAAGGAGTTAGTGTTTTTAGAGTAATATATTTTATATAATTAAACTAATACTTTATAACTACCTATAATATATTATTAGCCTATGTTCTGTTAATAGTATTCTATCTAAACTAGGCGTATAGTATAATATATACTGTATTACAAGCCTATTCTATAAGTTGTTTATACTATAAACTGTTAAGCTTAATATCCTGGTTAATACAAGGGTCTAAACCTTGAGCTTAGAGTTCTCTCTCTACACTTTGTTAAAGCGTGCTATTATAGTCGTTTTTAGTAAGACCTAGCCCTGCCTTGATATTATTTACGTTAACGTTAGCACCTACTACAGGCTGGTTTATTTAGTACCAGTCTATAGCTTGTAGGTTGTTATGTGTAGCTATAGTAAGGATAGGCGGTGCTAGACTTTTAATGTTAGCTATTACTTAGGTGCTAGAGACTAAGATATAAACCGAATAGAAGGATAGATTATAAACTTAATATTAATACCCGACGTTATATTTATCGAATGGCGGCCTACTATAATAGGTGAAAAATAATAAGATAAAGGTAGTCTAACTAATTTAAGTATATAAGTAAATACTTTATGTCGCACCTATACTAGTACCTAGTTAGTAGACTAAAGAGGGTGATATATAGTAGTAGCGGAGATATCTAAGCTTAGGGTAGCTAAACGTATGATACTAGATTTATTAGTAGTATAAGGAAGTATAATAAAGGTAGGTAGGAACTTAAGAAGTGAGAAAGGTAGTTTAATTAATAGTTAGGAATTAACCTTTAAAAAAGCAATTATAACGCCTAACATATAGTGTATATAAGGTGACGTTAGCTTATATAATAGCTTGGCGTAGAATGTGATATCGGTATATATAGTCGGTTATCTCTATTTACTATACTACCCTGTACTCGTAGGCTAAATAACTATATTTAAGTGATAGAGAGTTATATTTTTAGTACTATAGAGAGAAAAATACTTAAATTAATTAATGTGAATTAACCTTTAAGAAGCTAACATATTACCTAACATATCTTATATATCACGTAATATTAGCTAACATGTTAGCTTAGTATATTATATAATATTAGTAGGTGTTAGTAGAACAGGGTCTTGTTTATATATGTGTATATACAAGGTATAGAGTAACTATTGTTATATTATAAATCTATAGCTTCTCTCTTAATTATATAGATTAAGAACTAGACGATATTCTATTATCTACATAGATAGACTATAAAACCCTTTAGTCTTAGAGTACCGTCACATGACGGCACTACACGTGATATATACACGTGATACTAATTTCCCGACACTAGTAACTTTTTCTTTTTCCCCTATATAATTAACTATCTACGTAGTATATACATGACGGTGTTTATATACTTTATACGTTTATATAAACCCCTGTATACATTATACAATTTATATACTTAGCCCTATATAATTATACAAGCTGGTCACGAGTCCCCGCCTCGATAAGGTTTATATAATCCTATATAAATACTTGAGAGATCTCCTACTCTTATCCTTCTCTTTCTCTCTCTAGACTGTACACCTAGTCTCTCTCTCACTTCTACTATCACTATAACTTCTCTCTCTACTCTTTGTCTAATCTCTTCCTTAAATGTAAGTACTTAGTGGATTATACAATTGTTTTACTTCGTATAATAATCTATAATCATGATCTCACTTTATATAATGCTAACGATAATCTATAGGGCTCTTGTTCTATATAATACTACGGTCGCTACTACTGTCGCTAGTACTAACCCTGTCTTATATGTAGGTAGCTAATAAATGACAGGCTTCTATTATAACTTAATCTAGTAAGCGATCCTCTGACTACCTAGCTAGGATATTCTATTTATACAAGGTCGAATTTCTCCGGCCTAAGTAGCTAGCTATAGGTCGTTATATATAAATATAATCTTGATCTAATCTCGTGGTTAGCGCTACTATCCCTATAATAAGTGTTCCTATCAGGGCTTGTCCCCTTTTCTAACCTATGTATAATTAGTTAGATATTTTAGTGGTTCCTATAGGAACTATAAATAGAGGGACCATGCTACTCGGTGCGTCGAGAGTCTACTATACTAAGGGGACAATGATAGTGATAACGACGATAGTGCTAGTTTATCTAATAGTTCTATAGGTGGTAGTACTAGTTAATAGTAACCCTTACTATTAATGTAAGGAGATAGGTCTACGGCTACTCCTTTAGTGGTAGAGTAGTTACTTTATTACTATAGTGTTTACTTAGGTTCTAGCTTTTATATAAAGTTTTTAAAATTAAATAAACTTATATAATAAACGTGAAATAAAATAAGTGAGAAAATAAAGTAAGTAAGGAAAATAAAATAAGTGTAGGTCGTTATACAATATAGCTTAGTTGTTATACGATAGAAAAGTAATTATATCTAGCTATTTTTCTCTTTTTACCTATCCCTTAATTTATACAATAAGTTTATTTAAATCAAGGAACCTTTAGAGGGAGCTATTTAGGTTAGCCTTTATTATTACGTCCGCTAGGTTATTATTTCCGTTAATCTAACGGATTTCTACTAGCTCTCTTTGTTCGTACAATTGTCGTAGGGCCATGATATTAATTATAAGTCTTTTCTCTTTTATTATACTAAGTTTAACAAGGTATTCGTATAAAGAGTATAAGTCTATATAGATAACAATTGGAATCTTTAGTATCTTAAGTTAGGATATAACTATATTAAGTGTACTACTTAATACAATGACAATATTAACTCTACTAACTATACTATAGATCTCTGATGTAAGAACACTCCTTATAACTCTCTTATATTTCGTACTACTCTAGTGGATCATGTTTCTATAGATCTTAAAGATGCCTTCATTATATAAATCTAAAGAAGTGTTTTCCTATATAAGGATAATAACATATCTAATTTATAAACTTAAGTCTTTATTATTAGTAAATAAGCTATCTATAAAGATAAATATCTTTATACAACCGAGATTCATTTACACATATTAAATTCCACGGTTAATATTCTCGAGTTACTAAGACAGTCTTTTATTTAAAAGAGTAATGTTATCGTCTAAAGGGTCCTAGTGTTATACAGCGACTAACAAATTAAATGAGGCTTCTAGTTAGTATGTTAAAGTAATATATATCTCTCGAGCTCGTTATCTTCTATAGTCGTCTATATGTTCCATAGATTTAGGATCTACTAGCTCTATCTTCTTTCCTTGGCCTTTCTAAGTTAAAGAAAAAGTATTATCCTTGTTATAAGTAATAATGTAGCCATTGAAGATAATTAGCGTATTATACGAGAGTGTTTCAACGGGCTTCGCTAAGAAACCTACTTCCTTAAGCTTTTTATCCTTAAGGGCCTTAAACTTTTTATCCCTAAGTATCAGGGTATTATCTGTCTATATCCCGACGACTTTAAAGGCTTACTCTATTGTTGAAATTAACAGACATAGATTGTATAAAGAAGTTTCTATCTTTAGTTTCTCTCTATAGTGCTTGTTATAGGTAGCCCACCAATGAGTTCTAGCTTCTAGTACTCTGTAGAGAGGCTTTTATACAATTATAATTATGTTCTTCGGGAATAGATGTTGTATATCCTTAGGAATAGATGTAAGAATACGCCTAGTAAGTTCTGTAGACGATTGAATGTATACTTAAGTGATATCCCTGGAAAATAAAGAACTTCCTTATTAAAGGAGGTAAATAGTAATAGCTATAAGTAGTCTCTAGCTTGCTCGCTATATAGTAGGCAATTGTGTGAGTACGAACTCTTTTTCTTTATCGTTATACACTTGAATAACAAGTCGGGATTTCTTATAGGGTGTTATAGTACCTCTTCCTTTAATCTCATGTATAAGTCGGGATTTAAAAATTTAGTCGGTATGTATAACTAGGTTAAATTATATAAATTTAAAAACATTGTTAGCGAGTAGTCTATCGATTTCTTTCTTTAATAAAGCTTTAAATAGCTGTCTAGGGTCTGTGATAACTCCTTTTTATTAAAGTTTAATAGACAAGTCCTTAGCTTCTTATTCTTTTCTTGTTAAGAAGGCTATACTTATTTCCTTCTCTTATATAAAGGAAGTATCTTATTGTATAAAGAAAATATTATCTATTAAAGGGCATTCAAGGTAGTTCTACTTAAGTGATTATATACTCCTCCTTAGAATAATAACTATTAGAACTTTCTTGACTTAGACGTCTTTATCTTAACTTTGTCCTT
>JALRMK010000171.1:0-10709 GCA_026119845.1 Pezicula carpinea | reverse complement strand
TTTATATTATAAGAAGAATTAACTAAAGAAGAAAGAAAGTTCTAAAGAGAAAGGAAGACTTTTATCTTTATATAATATAGTCTATGTTATCTAACCACACGCGAAGTTACGTGCGCAGGCGTGGTAGCGCCAAGCATAGAATATTAGGTGTAACCCGTCACATTACCCCCCTTCTCTCCTCCTCCTTATACAAGGCCCTCGATTAACTAGTCTCTATTCTATAGCTCTCTCTTCCTAGTGGTCTAGAGTAATTATCTCTCCTAAGGCGTCCTCTAGCTCCTATGTTACTTGTGTATACCCTACCTATTTAACTAGGAACTATTTCTTATGTTATATAAGCTTTTTATCTTGAATCTCCTTGATTTTATACTCTTTATCCTGTTCTTTACTAACTAGCTAAGACTATAGTTAAGA
Source organism: Pezicula carpinea (assembly GCA_026119845.1). Lineage (NCBI taxonomy): Eukaryota > Fungi > Ascomycota > Leotiomycetes > Helotiales > Dermateaceae > Pezicula > Pezicula carpinea. Next base: position 10,295 of record JALRMK010000171.1, on the reverse strand, counting down.
GTTATCTTGGACTTAGCTTAAGAGCGGGTCGTACGAAGCTAGGCAAAGTAATTAGCTATAGAAAACATTGTATACTCTAGGAGGTGTATTAAGCTAGTAGCTATAGGATCCTATTACTTCTATAATAGTAAACTTAGCATGTTTCGTATCGAGCTTCTTTATAGGGCAGTCTATACAAATATTCTTTAAGTTAAGCTAAACCTTATCGCTAACTTTAAAGCTTGGGGCCTGTTACCGCCGTCAGTTTATAACTTCCTCTATAACCTACTAGGCAGTGACTATTACTAACTACGTCTATTTATAAGCATCCTTTAACTTCTATACGATTATATTAGCTTAGACAATTAGAGAGGCATGTATACTAGCCTCGGTCATAGTATAGAAGATGTTAAGAGGTTAAATATAGTAGCTATACTATAGGAAGAATAGGCTAACTCCTGTAGAGGTAGTATCTCTATTGTTAATAGCTATCTCTATAGAAGGTAGACAGTTATACTAATCGTCTTAAGTATAGTCTATAAACGTATAAAGGTAGGTTTCTAACGTTTAGTTTATCCTTTCCGTAGAGCTATCTGTTTCTAGATAGAAAGCCGTCGATAGTCTTTATATAATCCCGAGAAGTTAGTATACTCTCGTCTATAGCTTACCTATAAATTACCGTCCGCGGTTAGACATAACCGCTCGTAGGAGGTAGTGATAGCGGTAGTAGTTCTATACGAACTACTTTACCACTGTTAGTACTTTAATGTCTAGAAGTCCGTCGAATATTACTCCTTTACTTAGCCTATTAGTTATTATAACTAGGTTCGTACAACCGTTACTTTCTAGTAAGTCGACAATAAAGTTAATTAATATTTCTTACTATATCTAGTCTAGGACTAGTAGAGGCTTAAGGAATCCTTGTCGTCGGTCGCGCTAAGTAGAGTTTCTCCTGTAGGAGTTATAGTTCTATATAAACCGTCTTATATCCTAGGACATCCTTAGCTAGAAGTACTGTCGTCTAAGAATCTAGGACGTATTATCTTGTCCTAGGTGTCTATATACCTTAGAGTTATATATTTCCTAGATTATCTTCGTATAAAGTTCTTCCTTGTTAGGAACCTAGAGTCGTCCTCTAAACATTAGTTATCCTTGTTCTAAGAGGGAGTATTCTCTAATAGAGACCTTTAGCCTTAAGTTAGAGGGAAAAGTCCGTCGTCCTTGTTGTATAGCTTCTATTACTCGTTCGTATAAATTATCACTTTATACAGCTTTATTCTAGAGTTCCTCGAGTAGAGAGGGGTTGTTATTCTATATATTATCTTGGTTATTATTATTAGAGGAGGGTTTATTATCTTGATTATCGTTGCTTTATACGTCGTTAGAGTTGTTAGAGTTATCTTAGTTACCTCTAGCTAATTGTACCTCGTTGTCTTAGCGTTACTAGTTGCTTTATTGTCTTGTATAAACTAGTGTAGCTTGAGTGAGAGCCTCTAGTAGGTTGACTAGCGTTTCTAGCTTAAGGAGTTACATTGTACGATAGTTAATACAAGTGTCTCTCCCCTTTAGTATATCTTGTTCTCGCCGAGAGAGGGTATCTACACGTTTATTGTCTTTCCTAGAGACGTATACAATCGTGAAATTATACTAAGAGAGTATTAAGAACTAATATATTTACTGTTCGGTGAGCTTCTAAATAGTTATAAAATACTATAAGTTCTTATAGTCTGTACGAATCTTAAAATACTTAACACTCCGTAGTTTAGTGTCCTACTCTTCAAGGTATTATATAATCACGAGTATCTCTTTATTATAGATTTTATAGTTACACTTAGTAGGATTATTCTTTTTCAAGAAGAATACATAGGGCCGTAGAAGTCTATTGTCGTCGTACTATATAAGTACTCCTCTAATACACCAGCTAGAAGAATCTATTTTAAGTACTGTTTCCTTGTTATAATTATATAGAGTAAGTATTAAGGCAGAGGTAAACATTTCCTTTAGTTTCTCGAAGGTAGCTTAGCATTTATTTATCTATTAGAACTTAGTATCCTTGTGTGTAAACTACGTTAGGGGTTTTATATAATCTAAGTAGTTCTTAATAAACGTCTAGTAGAAGTTCGTGAATCCTAAGAAGCTTTATATAGCTGTAGCTATCTTTAGTACTTCCTAGTCTAGAATTGCCTTCACCTTGTCAGGGTCTATTCGTACGCCTTTACCTATATCGATGATAAATCCAAGGTACTTAGTCGATTTCACCTTGAATTCACACTTATTAATGTCTATCTATAGTCTAGCTTTATATATCCGTCGTAAGACCTTTCGTACGTACTCTTAGTGTTCTATTAAAGAACTATCTATATAGACTAAGATGTCGTCTATGTATACAGAGTAGAAATTATCAAGGTAGTCTCATAGAGCCTAATTAATATACCGTTAAAATATACTTAGTGTGTTCACTAGTCTAAAGGAGGTAACCAGATATTTAAATAGACTATATCTCGTATAAAATACAGTCTTCTATTTATCGCCTTTTATAATCTATATCTTGTTAAATATAGTAATTACATCAAGCTTTATAAACTATTTCACTTTACTAATACTCTATAAAGTCTTATAAATTAGAGGTAATAGGTAGCAGTCTTTTCTTGTCAACTTATTTAGACCTCGGTAGTCTACATAGAAACGTAATCCTCCTCCTAGCTTTTATACAAAGAGGACTAGTGTAGTAGCTAGTGAATTACTTACCTATATAAAACCTTTGTCTAAATACTCTGTAAGAGTCTTCTATAGTACGAGGAGTTTATCACGTGACATCTTATAGAGAGGACCCTAAGGGGGTTATAGTGTCTTACTGTCTATCTTTTTAAGTTTAATTAAGTGGTTAATACCAGGGCCGCGGAGTGGTAGTAGTAGATCTACCTTTATATAATTAAAGTTAACCAGGAATTTATAGTAATACATAGGTAGCTTTATATAAGGATCGGTCCTTGTCTTCTACGCGAGGGCTTTGTTAATGTCTATAAGGCTTATAGTAAAGACTTTAACATTCTTATATTGTTTCCCTTACGCTAGTATATTAAAAGAGATAGTAGACATAGTAATAACATTATATAATCGATCGAGTGTCTTTACCTAGTTTCGTATAATCGTTCCTATAGATATAATCTAACATTTAGACTATACTACATTAATCTATACGTCTTATATCTTAATCTATAACATTCTAAGGATTATATTATATAAAGATAGTTTTAACATAATGTATAAAAAGTACTGTTCTTTAGTGTAGCTATTAATATCTATAGACATAACAGCTATATCTATAATCTAATCATTAGAATTATTGAATCTAGTAAGATCTACTAGAGAGATAGGTATACACTAAAGGTTATACTTAGTAGTAAAGGAGTTATTAATTAGTCTGTATAGAAGGTATCCTATATTAACAAGTGTTATAGTAAAACATTCTTTATTTACTAGTGTTAATATAAGGAAGGACTCCCTATTTATTAACTTTTTAAACTTTATCTAAGCCTCTACTACTTCTCTTAAAACCTTTATACACTTCTAGCAGCGTCTTCTACTAGAAGCTATTCTTTTCCTAAGTCCTTAGACTTAGACGACACTTTAGTATTAGTAGTTACTTTAACTACTCTCTTCTTTCTTTTCTACGCAGGGGTAGCGTAGCTTTCCTTCTTCTTCTACTAGTCTTAGACCTATTGTCACGGGGCAAATGTAAAGTATATAGTGTAATAGCTTGTTTATATTACAAGAAGAATTAACTAAAGAAGAAAGGAAGTTCTAAAGAGAAAGAAAGACTTTTATCTTCGTACGATGTGGTCCGTGTCATCTGACCACACGCGAAGTCACGTGCGCAGGCGTGGTAGCGCCAAGCATAGAATATCGGGTGTAACCCGTCACATTACCCCCCTTCTCTCCTCCTCCTTGTACAAGGCCCTTGATTAACTGGTCTCTGTTCTATAGCTCCCTCTTCCTAGCGGTCTAGAGTAATTATCTCTCCTAAGGCGTCCTCTGGCTCCTATGTTGCTTGTACGTACCCTACCCATTTAACTAGGAACTATTTCTTACGTTGTATAAGCTTTTTATCTTGAATCTCCTCGATTTTATACTCTTTATCCTGTTCTTTACTAACTAGCTGAGGCTGTGGTTAAGAGTTATCTTGGACTTAGCTTAGGAGCGGGTCGTACGAAGCTAGGCGAAGTAATTAGCTGTGGAAAACATTATATACCCTAGGAGGTGTATTTAGCCGGTAGCTATAGGATCCTATTACTTCTATAACAGTAAACTTAGCATGTTTCGTATCGAGCTTCTTCGTGGGGCGGTCTATACGAATATTCTTTAAGTTGAGCTAAACCTTATCGCTAACTTTGAAGCTTGGGGCCTACTGCCGCCGTCGGTTTATAACTTCCTCTATGACCTACTAGACAGTGGCTATTGCTGACTACGCCTATTTACAAGTATCCTTTAACTTCTATACGATTATATTAGCTTAGGCAATCAGAGAGGCATGTGTACTAGCCTCGGTCATAGTGTGGGAGATGTCAAGAGGTTGAATATGGTAGCTATGTTGTAGGAAGAATAGGCTAACTCCTGTAGAGGTAGTATCTCTATTGTTAATAGCTATCTCCGTAGAAGGTAGGTAGTTGTACTAATCGTCTTAAGCATGGTCTATAAACGTATAAAGGTAGGTTTCTAACGTCTAGTTTATCCTTTCCGTAGAGTCATCCGTTTCTAGATAGAAAGCCGTCGATAGTCTTTGTACAATCCCGAGAAGTTAGTATATTCTCGTCTATAGCTTACCCACGAATTACCGTCCGCGGTTAGACATAACCGCTCGTGGGAGGTAGTGATAGCGGTAGTAGTTCTATACGAACCACTTTACTACTGTTAGTGCTTTGATGTCTAGAAGTCCGTCGAATATTACTCCTTTACTTAGCCTATCTATTATCACAACTAGGTTCGTACAACCGTTACTTTCTAGCAAGTCAACAATAAAGTCAATTGATATTTCTTACTATATCTAGTCTAGGACTAGTAGAGGCTTAAGGAATCCTTGTCGTCGATCGCGCCAAGCAGAGTTTCTCCTACAAGAGTTATAGTTCTATATAAACTATCTTATATCCTAGGACATCCTTAGCTAGAAGTACTGTCGTCTAAGAATCTAGGACGTATTATCTCGTCCTAGGTGTCTACATGTCTTAGAGTCATGTGTTTCCTAGATTATCTTCGTATAAAGTTCTTCCTTGTCAGGAACCTAGAGTCGTCCTCTAAACATTAGTTGTCCTTGTTCTAAGAGGGAGTATTCTCTAATAGAGACCTTTAGCCTTAAGTCAGAGGGGAAAGTCCGTCGTCCTTGTTATATAGCTTCTATTACTCGTTTATACAAATTATCACTTTGTATAGCTTTATTCTAGAGTTCCTCGAGTAGAGAGGGGTTGTTATTCTATACATTATCTTGGTCGTTATTATTAGAGGAAGGTTTATCATCTCTATCATCGTTACTTTATACGTTATTAGAGTTGTTAGAGTTAGCTTAGTTGTCCCTAGCTAATTGTACCTCGTTGTCTTAGCGTCGCTAGTTACTTTATTGTCTTATACAAACTAGTGTAGCTTAAGTGAGAGCCTCTAGTAGGTTAACTAGCGTTTCTAGCTTAAGGAGTTACATTATACGATAGTTAATCCGAGTGTCCCTCCCCTTTAACATATCTTGTTCTCGCCGAGAGAGGGCGTCTATACGTTTGTTGTCTTTCCTAGGGACGTATACAATCGTGAAATTATACCGAGAGAGTATTAAGAACCAACACATTTACCGTTCGGTAAGCTTCTAAACAGTTATAAAATACTATAAGTTCTTATAGTCTGTACGAATCTTAAAATACTTAACACTCTATAGTTCAGTATCCTACTCTTCGAGACATCATATAATTATAAGTATCTCCTTATCATAGATTTCATAGTTACACTCAGCAGGATTATTCTTTTTCAAGAAGAATACACAGGGCTGTAGAAGTCTATTGTCGTCGTACTATATAAGTACTCCTCCGATACACCAGCTAGAAGAATCTGTTTTAAGTACTGTTTCCTTGTTGTAATCGTATAGAGTAAGCATTAGAGCAGAGGTAAATATTTCCTTCAGCTTCTCGAAGGCAGCTTGGCATTCGTTTATCCATTAGAACTTAGTATCCTTGTGTGTAAGCTACGTCAGGGGTTTTATACAATCTAAGTAGTTCTTAATAAACGTCCGGTAGAAGTTCGTGAATCCTAGGAAGCTTTATATAGCTATAGCTGTCTTTGGGGCTTCCCAGTCTAGAATTACCTTCACCTTGTCAGGGTCCATTCGTACGCCTTTGCCTACATCGATAATAAATCCAAGGTACTTAGTCGATTTCACCTTGAATTCACACTTATCAATGTCTATCTGTAGTCTAGCTTCGTACATCCGTCGTAGGACCTTTTATACGTGCTCTTAGTGTTCTATTAAAGAACTATCTGTATAGACTAAGATGTTGTCCACGTATGTAGAGTAGAAATCATCAAGGTAGTCTTGTAGAGCCTAATTAATATACCGTTAAAATGTACTTAGTGCGTTCACCAGTCTAAAGGGGGTAACCAGATATTTAAATAGACCATATCTCGTATAAAACGTAGTCTTTCATTCATCGCCTTTCATAATCTATATCTTATTAAATGTAGTAATTACATTAAGCTTAGTAAACCATTTCACTTTGTTAATACTCTATAAGGTCTTGTAAATTAGAGGTAATAGGTAGCGGTCTTTTCTTGTCAACTTATTTAGACCTCGGTAGTCTACATAGAAACGTAATCCTCCTCCTAGCTTTTATACGAAGAGGACTAGTGTAGTAGCTAGTGAATTACTTACCTATATAAAACCTTTGTCTAGATACTCCGTGAGAGTCTTCTATAGTACGAGGAGTTTATCGCGTGACATCTTGTAGAGAGGACCCTAAGGGGGTTATGGTGTCTTACCGTCTATCTTTTCAAGTTTAATTAAGTGGTTAACACTAGGGCTGTAGAGTGGTGGTAGTAGGTCTACCTTTATACAATCGAAGTTAACCAGGAATTCATGGTAATACATAGGTAGCTTCGTACAAGGATCAGTTCTTATCTTCTACGCAAGGGCTTTGTTAATGTCTACAAGGCTTATAGTAAAGACTTTAACATTCTTACGTCGTTTCCCTTACGCTAGTACATTGAAAGAGACAGTAGATACAGTAATAACATCGTACGATCGATCAAGTGTCTTTACCTAGTTTCGTACAATCGTTCCTATAGACATAATCTAACATTTAGACTGTGCTACATTGATCCGTATATCTTACATCTTAATCTATGACATCCTAAGGATTATGTTGTATAAAGATAGTTTTAGCACAATGTATAAAAAGCACTGTTCTTCAGTGTAGCCATTAATATCTATAGACATAATAGCTACATCTGTAATCCGATCATTAGAATCGTTAAATCCAGTAAGATCTACTAGAGAGATAGGTATGTACTAAAGGTTGTACTTAGTAGTAAAGGAGTTATTAATTAGTCTGTATAGAAGGCATCCTATATTAACAAGTGTTATAGTAAAACATTCTTTATTTACTAGTGTTAATACAAGGAAAGGCTCCCCATTCATTAACTTTTTAAACTTTATCCAAGCCTCTACTACTTCTCTTAAGACCTTTGTACACTTCTAGCGGCGTCTTCTACTAGAAGCTATTCTTTTCCCGAGTCCTTAGACTCGGACGACACTTTAGCATTAGTAGTCACTTTAACTACTCTCTTCTTTCTTTTCTACGCAGGGGCAGCGTAGCTTTCCTTCTTCTTCTACTAGTCTTAGACCTACAGCTTTATACGACAGTCTTAGACTATGTGTCCGCTCCTACCACATCGTAAACATAGGCCTTCTTACCTACGACGTTTAATTTCCCTTAGGTCTACCTATCTTGGTTCCTTTATACAAGAAGTAGTAACTTACGTTGTCGTATGTTCCTAGTCTATCTACTCTAGTGCTACAGGTGTAGACGTCGTACAAGGGGATAATTCTCGCGCTCGGTTATTTGTACGCTATGCTGTCCTCTCTTAGACTTCTTCCTATTGGTCCGAGATTCTCCGTAGTTAGGCGTAGAATTCTTTGTACAAGTCCTTCTCCTCGGTGCCGACTAAACCAGTTATAAGCTTAGTAGACAGGGCGGCCTTGAGAAAGCTCTTCTTGATTTCATTGTCCTAACCCCAGCCCTGTGCTTCTAGTAACAAGTGATTAAACTTAGTTAAGTACTTAAGAAATAGTGTTAAGCCCTACTTTGTCTTGTTAAGCTTTATAATCGCTTTAGCTTTTATACGAGGGTCTAGGAATACAGTGTCTATCTACTTAAATAACCTCTGTATAGTTATCTGATTTGTCTACTAGGTAAATGTTATCCAGGGGTAGATTTATCTTGCTACTATATCTGTAAGTCGTCTGAACCTATACTAGACCTGTTCTTCCATGCCTCTAATTAACCTTCCGTCGATCTGTAGCTTTACCTTAAGTAACCCCCTAAATTACATGTACGACGCTAAATCTATGCCGTTGAATTCCTTAACATTTAGTAGTGAAGACTTCGGTTTCTATACGTAGTCTTGGGAAGACAGGGTCTATTCTACCTGGGGGGTATCCGCTAGTATAGGTGCTCCTCGTTCTTCTATCTATATAATCCTCTCAGCTAGAGCTGCCACACTGTGGGTTTATTAGGTAGCTAGGTCTACTAATTACCTAGCTTACGCTTTAAGGGCTACTCGAAGCTATTCTATTACTACTTCTACTATCTTCATAATATTACAGCTAAGTCCACCGTATATAGCTTAGTCTTATACCGTCGTAGGTTCGTATAATAGCCAGAGATACCGTGTGTAGGTCTGAGGCGTCTATCGTCGTCGTAGTACAGCTAAGTCTACCGTATATAGCTTAGTCTTATACCGTCGTAGGTTCGTACAATAGCTAGAGATACCGTGTACAGGTCTAAGACGTCTATTGTTGTCGTAGTACAGCTAAGTCTACTGTATGTAGCTTAGTCTTACGTCGTCGTAGGTTCGTACAATAGCTAGAGATACTATGTACAGGTCTAAGGCGTCTATTGTCGTCGTAGTACAGCTAAGTCTACCGTATATAGCTTAGTCTTACGTCGTCGTAGGTTCGTATAATAGCTAGAGATACTGTGTGTAGGTCTAAGGCGTCTATTGTCGTCGTAGTACAGCTAAGTCTACCATATACAGCTTAGTCTTATGTCGTCGTAGGTTCGTATAACAGCTAGAAATACCGTGTGTAAATCTAAGGCGTCTGTCAGGATTTGTACAACTTAATCTAATCAAAGAGAGTCGAGTAAGAAGAGTTAATTCTAATGTCACGGGGTGAATACAAAGTATACAGTGTAATAGCTTGTTTATATTACAAGAAGAATTAACTAAAGAAGAAAGGAAGTTCTAAAGAGAAAGAAAGACTTTTATCTTCGTACAATATGGTCCGTGTCATCTGACCACACGCGAAGTCACGTGCGCAGGCGTGGTAGCGCCAAGCATAGAATATCGGGTGTAACCCGTCACACCTATAGCTTTATACGACAGTCTTAGACTATGTGTCCGCTCCTACTATATTGTAAACATAGGCCCTCTTGTCTACGACGTTTAATTTCCCTTAGGTCTACCTATCTTGGTTTCTTTATATAAGAAGTAGCGACTTATATTGTTATACGTTCCTAGTCTATCTACTCTAGTGCTATAGGTGTAGGCGTTATATAAGGGGATAATTCTCGCACTTAGTTATTTATACGCTATGTTGTCCTCTCTTAGACTTCTTCCTATTAGTCTAAGATTCTCTGTAGTTAGTTATAGAATTCTTCGTATAAGTCTTTCTCCTCGGTGCCGACTAAACTAGTTATAAGCTTAGTAGACAGGGTAGCCTTGAGAAAGCTCTTCTTGATTTTATTATCCTAACCCTAGCCTTATACTTCTAGTAACAAGCGATTAAACTTGGTTAAGTACTTAAGAAATAGTGTTAAGCCCTACTTTGTCTTGTTAAGCTTTACGATCGCTTTAGCCTTTATATAAGGGTCTAGGAATGTAGTGTCTATTTACTTAAATAACTTCTATATAGTTATCTAATTTATCTACTAGGTAAATGTTATCTAGGGGTAGATTTATCTTACTACTATATCTGTGAGTCGTCTAAACCTATACTAGACCTATTCTTCCATGCCTCTAATTAACCTTCCGTCGATCTATAGCTTTACCTTAAGTAACCCTCT
>JALRMK010000170.1:0-10807 GCA_026119845.1 Pezicula carpinea | reverse complement strand
AAGAAATAATCTTTATAACTTTCTTTATTCTTAATTTTAAGTTCTATAATAAGCTAGACTATCTTATTATCTTAATTTTCTTTTTTCTTTTCTTAAAATCCTTCTACTCCTTTATATTATATAAGAAAAGTCTAAAAGTATATAGGTGAAACTTCCTTCTATATTATATATTAAGCTTACTATTTAAACTTTAAGAAAGCCCTCTATCTATCCTTAATGTTATATTTATTTAACTAGTATTCTATCTTATTCTAAATATAGTATCTTTTCTAACAAAGTCTATAGCTTCTATAGTTTCTATAATTTTAATGATATCTTCCTTAGGAGTTTAAATATAATTAGTGTTAATAGTCTTCTCTTAGACTACCTTAGAATCTTTAAAATCTTCCTTATTACTATCTATAATTTTAACTCTATCTCTCTCTATAGGTTCTATCTATCTAGAATTAATTATTCTCTTCTATAAAATTATCTTCTAGTTACTCTTTATAGTCTTAGTAGAACTAAGATATTTATCGTGATTAGTTCTCTTATATAGTTGTTCCTACTACTAACCTTACTTCTATATAGATCTCTTTAAATGTTAGTACTAGCTTATAAAGTATAAGGTTATATTCTTTTATACCTTAGTATACACTAATAACTTAGTCCTATAGATTATAGTTATTCTAGTATTTGTCTACTAATCCTTACTAGATATTCTAAAGTTTATTAAAAAGTATCTATAGGTAATTAAGCTTTAATTTATCCGGGTTTTTATTGATAATCCTTAGTAAAGTAGTTTCTCTCTACTTAGATAAATATATCTATTAATTTTCCTTAGTCTTAAAGTGTATTCTAACTATTTTAACTATTATATAGAAGTTATAATCTCTTTCTAAGATATAGTTATAATAGAAATCCCTTACTCGGTCCTTAAGTATCACTAAGAATACTTAATAGTACTAATCTTAGTGTAATCTAATTTTATTATAGTAGTTATAAAAGATATATAGCTTTATATTAAGTATATTATAGAGATTACTACTAAACTTCTTTGTGTTATTAGTGTAGATCTTTATTAGGTCTATAATAAGCTTTAACTATACTGTCTAAGTGTCTAATGTTGTTATCTAAGCGCTCTTCTTTTATTAGGTATTATCCTTCTTCTATTGTTACTCTAGTTACTATTCTCGTGATTTTAAGTTTAATAGTCCTCCTTAAGCGAAGTAAGAATTACTCTATTTCTATCCTAGAAGAGGGTCTATACTTTAGTATAGGTTCTATTGTGATTAAAATTTCTACTTTATATTAAGCTATTACTTAATATCCTCCTTAGTCTAGACGTACTATATTTCCTTATATAATGTTTTAACTATAGCGTTGTCTATTCTTATATTTCTCTTCTTTAGTATAAAGTATTTATTTAATTATAGAAAGTCTTAGAATATATAGAGAATATATTTACTTACTTTATTAAATATCTCTTTTATCTATCCTTTAAAGTCTTCTTAGAAATACTCCTATAGAACGATATTATTATATTTATTTACTTTATAGTAATAAATATACTATTTAATAAAATTATTAATATCGTTTCCTATAGTTTTTCTATCTATAGGGTTAATAGAAGGAGGTCTATCGTCTATAATATTAAGGAATAGGTTTTCTTAAGGTTCTTAAGGTTCTTTAGGTTCTATAGTAGCTATCTTGATTTTTCTATCCTTGTTATTAGCTAGAGTTAGTAGAAGTAGATAATCTTCTACTACTTAGATCTTTTCACTATTATAGACGTGATTTATTTAGTGTAATTAGACGTTATCTTAAGAATATCCTATAAGGATTTATACTATCGTTATAATATATAGATTTAAGTCTTCTTAACACTTCTAACGTATAACTAATAATAATTATCTTTTTCTCTAGAAAGATAACTACCTTTATACACTCTATAAAAAGTCTCTTCTATTAATCCTTACTGTCTATAACTAAACAATAAAGTTTAACCACTAATTAGTGTTAGTATCACTAGGATATCTATATAGTATAGGGTATAAATTAGTTATATTAATATAAGATTAGCTAGAAAAGAGTCTGTAGAAACTAAAGACTATAATACCTTGACTTCTAAGACTCGCTAACTAACGCTTACTTAGTTAGGTAACTAATACTTCGTGTATTACTAATAGATATTAAAGAGATCGTGTTAGTATATATTATATACTCTATCTAGTATTATATACCGATAATTTTCTTATAATATAGTAGTAATTACTACTTATTGTCGTGAAATTAGTTATATATATCTTGTCTTCTATAGGACTATAAAGGTAAAGGCCTATATAAGCTATTTAACTATATTTAACTATGTTTATTTTAGACTAGTTATAATTAAAGCCTATATAAGCTTAACTATCTAGTTGTCTCTATTAGTCCCTATTAGTATAACTCTTAAGAGTTATCTATATATAATATTAGAATATTAAAAATATTAGTATAATAACACTAGGCTAACTTTAAAAATAAACTATATAGACTATAATTAATTACACTTATAATTAAAGTTAATTCTAACCTATAAAAACCTTATCTATAACTTAGCTTTTATTTTTATAGTCTCTCTCTCTATCCTTTATCTATCTAATCCTCTATTTAATATATAGAGAGGTATTTAGTCTATAGATAGATATTTAGTCTATAGAAGTCTCTAAACACTCTAGTAAAGACCCTAAAAGATTAATTTAGTCGGTTAAGATTAAGACTATTTATAGACTTAAATAATTAACTTCTAATGTTAAAGACTATAATAGACAGGGTGTTACGTTAAGAGGTAATATAGTATATTATATTTTAAAAGAATAACTAATCTCTACCCCTCTAGAGAAGGGTGTCTAATTCTCTTTTACTATACCTACGAGTCCCTGTTAGCTACCTAGTAGAAACCTATTAGAACACCTTTAGAACACCTTCTATAATAATACTAAAGTATAATATAAACCTAAGTAATATAAAACAATAGTGTAAGACACTAAGAGCCTTATTACTTACTATAACCTCTAAAGAACCTTGAGTTTAGGTTGTCTTCACTAAGTTAGAGGCCTGTCTATAATAAAATACCCCTCTCTAAGCTCTTATCCTTAAGAGCTAAGTAAGTAAATAAGTTTCTTTACCTACTAGGTTCTCCTCTTTAACTTTACTTTTTCCCCTCTTATTCTCTAGACTATTAAAACTTAATCGTATGTTAAAGTACTATACTATAGGGTGTTTTTCTATAATCTTAGTATATTCTATAGTCTATAAGGCGAAAGAGTGATAACGTTATAATTCTCTATAGATACTATAAATTATCTATAGTAATTTATAGAGTCTATAATTCTCTATAAATACTATAAATTATTTCTCTTCTTACTATCTACTTCTTATAGGTATAAATACCCCCTCTTACTTCTACTCTCTCTATCTTTCCTTTCTATCTAATATCTACCTCGACTACTACTTCGTCCCTCCTTCTTAAACTCTTCTTTATCTAATCTAATAATACTTTATATTACTCCTCTATATTCTTGTCTACTATAAACCTTCTACCTATTACTCCTTGTTTAGCTTATACTCCTCCTCGTCTACTATACTCTTACTACCTCTAGTGTTTAAAGAACCTGTTTAAGATTCCGACGTTAACCTATTAGATAGAGTTAGGTTGTAATATATACGTCTATTATACTAGCTTAAACAAGTCTTACCTAAGAGTAAGTCTTCTTTTAGTCTAACTTCTTCCCTAGGTGTTAACTAGTTATACACAGGTCTCTATCTAGGCTATTACCTAGCTTAACCACCTTCTAGCTTACTAGAACAACTTTAACAATATAGCTAGTAACCTAGCTAAAGATAACCACCGTCTCCTCGCTACTAAAGCTGTCTTCGATATAAAGTAGTATAACTTTACCTAGTTTATATAAGCTATTATCTATACTCGTTATATACTAAATACTATTAAAGGTATAGATACCACTATCTTAACAAGTATTATAGAGTTAAATTCGACGATAGTTAGTATTATAGATATTCTTTTTTACTCTATAAGTTATTATAATACCTTTTACCGACATTACTAACCTGTTACTTAGGTATATCTCCCTATCTTAAACTCTAATAATCCTGATAACAAGTATAATAGTAAGGGTGTATTAATTAAGAAGGAGAGTACCCCGTGGAATACTAGTGGTAGTTAAAATCAGGGAAATACTAGTGGTCTAAGTAGTAGTATAAGGGGTAGTAGAGAAGGTTTAGAGAATAGAATAGTAGGATAGACGTCTAGGTAGTTTAGATGTCTTATAGTAATCTTTTAGGTAGCTTTTAGGTCTTTAATATAGAGTTTATAGTAAGTTTTCTAATATATATTTTTTCTTATCTTATTTCCTTCTTATACCTCTAGGCCTCTCTCTTCCTCTCTTTAACATTATAGCTTCTTGTCCCTAGCTCTTATACTCCTTAATAACGTCCTCTATATATTCTAATATATCTAATTTCTTCTAAGTGTTCTCTACTAGTATATAGCTCTTCTATTATATAAGATACTCCTATTTCCTACGTCTCTGTTTATAGACCTAAATTAACTCTACTTTATACTCTTCTTCTTCTTTAATTTCTATAGATAGTAGCTCTATAGTTATACTTACCCGGCTATATTATAGCTCTAAGAGGGATATATAAAAGATATAATAGATTTTATAGTAAGGTGGTAGTTTTAATTTATATATCTACTAATACTTGTCTATTACTTCTATTATCTTAAAAGGTCCTAGATATTAATCTAACAGCTTCTTATTTAGATATAATTAATAAATATTTTTTATTAATAACATTACTTTATTATCTACTATAAAAGTTATTAGTTTTTATTTTTAGTTATAATATATTTTCTAACTTTTAATAGTACTTTACTATCGTTCCTATAGCTTTTCTTAATTCTAAACGATTTTCTTAACTCTTATACTTATAGCTAGTACCCCTCCTTCTATGTTACTATCCTTAGACAGTATTTTAATTATTAGATAAAACCTATATATTATAAAAAATAGAGTTAAATTAGTAGTACTATATTATAGGGAGTTATTATAGGTGAATTCTATAAGTATTAACTTTATAGTCTAGTTACTCTATATATAGTTATAATAACATTATAGATATTATTCTAATGTCTAGTTTAAACTTTTAGTCTATATATTAGTCTATAGGTGAAATATAGTACTAAGTCGTTGTCTAATCTAGACGTAATAGTATAATATATTCTATAAATTACTTATAAATTAAGGTCCTCGATCTAAAGTAACCTCTTTTAGTACGTTAAAGTCTTTTACTATATACTATATAAATAACTAAGTAAGTTTAACAGTATTAATGTCTTTTATTATAGAGATATATTATGTTATCTTTATATACCTATTAATAACAACTAGGATTAAATTATAAACTTTTCCCTGAAATTTTAATAGTAGTAGTCCTATAATAAAATCTATAGTTATTTCTTTCTCTAGTTATAAAGGAACTAGGAACGAAGTTAATATACTATATAGATAATATCTTTTTACTTTTATTCTCTAATATACCTAGTATATTTATATATACTTATAGATAACTTTTCTTAACCCTTACTAGAAGTATTTATAATATATTAACTCTAATGTCTTTACTACTCTAAAATAATTACCTAATAGATTATTATAATTAATATAGAGGATTTCTTGTCTTATAGCTATATTATTTAGTATATAGACTATTCTATAGTATCTTAATAACCTACTTATATTAAGCCTCTACTAACTAACGTCTCTAATAGACTTCCTTGTTAGGAAATGTTCGTAGAGTTTTTACTATATAAATAGATTACTTTCTTATAACCTATAAAGTAGTTCTATAAATGTTTCTTAACTTAGGTTATATACTATTTTAGATTCTAGTACTAATATAGCTATAATCTATAGTATATACTGTTTATAACTAGTTATATAAGTGGTAGGCTTAAATAGTAGCGCTACTAACCCTATTCCGTCACTAATAAATAGATAGCACTCTTAACTTATCTCTAGTGTCTCACTAATCAAGAGGTACCTACTCTCTCTTATCTTCTTAGTCTAGGGGAGGAAGTTTATCTCTATATAACTAATTATAGTTCTCTATATAGATATATTATAATATACCGTTAGGAACCCTTCTTAAACCTTTAACTTATAGATATAGGTATCTCTATTTCTTCTCCTTCTTTTCTTTAATAGTCTAGTCTCCTTAATAGGTTATCTACTAGGTTTAAGCTACCTATCTAATATTCTAATATAAAGTTGTAGGCTACTAGTTCCTCTACTTATTATATTTATTAACTATTTAACTTTCACTTTATTATAAAATACTTTAAATTGTTATAATCTGTTTTAATAACAATAGTATACTAGCTATATAAGAGGTAGTATCTCTAAGTTCTAAATATAAGTATAATACTTATAGGCCCCTGGCTTAGGTTTTAAACTTAGTCTACCACAGGTTAGACACGTGTTAGAGAAAGGTCAGACCCTGGTCGGACCCCGGTTAAACCGGTGATAACACCTAACTTAGGTCTAACCCGGGTCTAACCCGTGTTAGACCAGGTTTAAACCCTAAGCTAGGGGCCTGTAAGTAGCTATTAGCTTAGTATTATAGGTTTTATACCTAGTTTTAGTTTCTATAAACTTTTTTAAATAGAAGGTAACAGGGTATACCATTGTTTACTTTCTTTACTATATAACTATAACAAGATTCCTACTATAATAAACCTAGACATATTAGTTTCTACATAGATTTATTCTATAGGGTTAAAGTGTTAAAGGATTAGTACTATAGTAAAGTCTTTTTTTAGTTTTTTAAAAGTATAGTTCACGTTGTTAAGCTAGTAAAAAGACTTTACCTCTTTTAATAGGTATGTTATTAGCGTTACTACTCTAGAATATATAAAGATAAACCTTTAATAAACGTTTATAAAGCTAAGAAAGGTTATAACTCCTTAATAGTCTCTAGTTCTAGCTACTTATTAATAGCGTTAACCCTAATTTAATCTATCACTATATCATTAAGGCTAATAATAAATCCTAAGTACTTAACACTTTATACCTTAAACTTACACTTTTTTAGGTTTATATAGAGTTTATATTACTATAATCTTTCAAGGACCTAGTATACTACTTTATTATATTCCTCCTTATTTTATAAATATATCAAGATATTATCTAAGTATATTATATAGATAACGTTAATAAGACTAATAAGCGCTTAGTTAATATATACTTAAAATGTTATTAGTATGTTTATTAGTCTAAAGAGTATAATATAATATTTAAAATAGCTATAACGTATATAGAACATTACACTGTCTTCTATTCGTCGCCCTCCTAGATTTTAATATAATAGTATATATCTTTTAAATTAAGCTTAGTAAATATCTTAGTACTACGTAACTAGTCTAAAGTTTCGTTAATAAGGGGGAAAGAGGTTCTATTCTCAATGGTTATTTAATTTAAACCCTAATAGTCTATATAGAGCTATAGTTTTCTATTCTTTTTAGGTATAAATATAACTAGTACTCTAGCTAGACTAGTAGAGCGACGAATCTAACCTTTCTCCTCGCTTATTTCTAGATACTTATATAATATTTCTAATTCCTATTCTAAGAGTGTATAAATAGGTCTCTATAGTAGTTCCTAACCTAGTTTAAGGTTAATTTAATGTTTTATTTTAAGGTCGTTAGAAGGTACTACTACTATAGTGTTATTAAACACTTCCTTAAAATCTATATATTATTTTAGTATTTCTCCTTGTTTACTTATATTTAAGGAATGTATAACCTATCTAGATTAGAAATCTTTAGAAAGTTAACTAATAGAGTTATTATATTAAAGATCTTTATAAGCTAATAAGAATCTTACTTATCTAGGATTAATTTTATTAATTATATAAAATCGATTATTATCTTAGTATTAAGGTTCTTACTAGCTTTAATTAATTGGTCTATAATAAGTCTATAGTTCTTTAATACTATACCTTTCTAATTTTTTAAATCCTATCTTATTTTCTTTATAACTAGCTTTATTATTATACTTATAGTTAGAGTATTAGAGAACACCTTATAGATAACTTCAAGATAGTATTATTATTATAGATAAATCTAATAGTAAGAAAATACTATCTATTTAGTATTTTTAGTTTATTTATAGTCTCCTCTTTAAGCTTAGTAAATTATATAAACATTTAACTATAAGAATCTAATGTTATATTTCTCTCTATATTATAAGACGTGGTTTAATTAGACTAGGTAACTTATTAGAGAGGTCCTCTACTATAACACTGTCTATTAGTATTAAGCTAGAAGGAGTCTAACTAGATTAGAGTTAGCTAGGGGGTTAGCTATAGGTTTAGTTATAGTCTAGCCCTGTGTGTTAATAATATACTATCCTATAATAAAGCTCTCTATAACTAATATATTAGTTATTACTAACTTTATAAGACTAATTATAAAGCTGTTTAATATATTGTTATAACTACTATAGAGGTAGTAACTTTCTATTATAATACTATAAGACGTTCTACTTACTTTCTTATACTAGTAACATTTACCCTGTTATTATTAAATTAACTATCGAGTGTAGCTATAATCTACGACTCTAGTAAATATATATTATAGTAGCTTTAAGATCGTAGTTATAGAGACTTAAACTTAGTTATTATCTTAACATTCTCTTATCACTTTAATTTAGGTTAGACAGGCTTCTTAGATACCTAGAGAGGCCCTCGTTAGTATATTTAGTATATATATATATATAATATTTATACCTTACAAGTTAGTATATCTAGTTATAGCTTATTATTATTATTATCTATAGTTTTATTAAAAACATTACGTTTCTAGTAACCTAACAAGGTACTACTACTTTATACTACTATATCTATGTTATAACCATTTAATATATCTATATTAACACCTACGCTGTCTAGCTTATTATAATCACTAGTCGATTAGAACGACATAGTAATTATACTATTAAAAGAAGAATTTAAGCCTTAGTATACCTAGTATAGTAATATATAGTAAGGAGAAAATAGTAATTAAAAGTATATACCTAATTAATTAGATCTTAGTCCTTAAATATAATATAACATTAGTAGCTTATTAATATAATCCCTACGACTAATTAATATTTATAAATATAACTAGGTTAGTATAGACTTATAGTCTTAAAAGTAGACAATAGATTATCATTATAACATAGTAATAGTAGTATCTATTCACTTTAGATTTAGAGTTAAGTAGAGTTAGAGTTAGTATTAGGCTAAGACTCTAGGAAAGGACGAAATTTCTCACGTGACGACTATACTAGACTATAATAAGGCTATGAAATTTCTCTTATAAGTATATATTAAATTTAACACTACTATACTACTAATAGGTAGTCGGTTTAAACCTGCTCCAGCCCTAGTCTAACCCTAGTTAGAAACATGTTAGAGAAAGGTTAGACCCTAGTAAGACCCTAGTTAAACCAGTGATAACACCTAACTAGTTTATAGGGTTCAACCTAGGTCAAGGGTTTAACACTGGTTAGAACTAGTTCAACACTAGTCTAAGCTAGGTTAATACTAGTCTAAACTAGGTTAACACTGTTAGCTTACTAAGTTAAAAAAAATAACCCCTTCTAAGTCCTCCTATTAGACTACTCTAGGGTAAACTTTTACTAAAAGTTCTAAAACTTAAATTAGATCTTTTTTAGTGTTATTAGTCATAGAGCTATAAGCTAAGCGAGCCCTAGCCACGTGACAGAAAATAAACTTAAGTATAGCTTAAAATTAACTTATAGTAGGTTTATAGGAAAAATACTTCTTAGCCCTAAAGCTAACTTAATAATTAGGGTAAAAATATATATTAGTAAGCGACTAGTATAATACACTAACATAGTCTTAGAGTAATAAGAATTACTTAAATAGAGTTAGTAGTTCCTTTAATACTAAATTATCTAAAAGATTCTATAAACTATATAAAAGTAAAAGGTTAAGAAAAGATTATAACTATCCCATGTTTTATTTATTTATTATAAGCTCTATATACGCTCTATAACTAGAAGAGTACCTATATATAGTCATATTATATAAGATAAGTATATTATAGTAAGAATTACCTAGATAGGACTATTAGTTCTTAAGATACTAGTATAAAGATTTAGACCCTATAAGGCCCTATAGCTATAGGGAGCTTTAAGGCTATACCTACAAGTCGGAACTAATCAGACCTGGTTGAACCTGGTCGGACCCTAGTCGAAACTAGCGGAACTGGTCGGACCCTGGTCAGACCCTGGTTAGAACTGATTAGAGCCTGGTCCCCGGTTAAACCAGTGATAACACCTAACCTAGGTCTAACCTATGTTAGACCAGGTTTAACCCCTAAGCGAGGGGCCTGTAAGTATCTTAGTACTATTATCTCTCTATTATATTCTATTAAGTATAACTGTCTAGTATACTTATCTATCTTACATTAAAGCTATAGGTATAAAAGACACTTAGTAAGAGTCTCGACAGATATACTAACTTATATATAGATATCCTGAGATACCTTAGCTATAGAACTAGAGTTACTAATAGTTTATATAATATAAAATGTTGAATGTTAGACAGGCAGTGGCAGTATAAGGTGAATCAATAATGGGGTCAATAGTAATTATATTGATATAATTAAAGAGAGAAAATATCTAAACTCTTCGAGGGGGCTTTTATAGTGGCTAAGCGAGCTTAAGCGAAGTAAACAGCTTAAATAGAATCA
>JALRMK010000016.1:651939-790755 GCA_026119845.1 Pezicula carpinea | reverse complement strand
GTAAAATCTCTTTATTCTATAATATAGTATGTTTAGAAAGTTAAAATAAAGGTAGTATTATATTTATATAGTTATTAAAAGATAATTCTATTATATAAATTAACTATTAAGCTTCTCTTTTCTCTCTAGACTCTATAATAGAGTTAAATGTTTATAGAGAATACTATATATAGACTACTAGTAGGTATTTCTACTTTATAAGAGAACCTACTTAGGTAAGATCTTAAATAGATTATAAATCTTTTCACACTATATATATTTTAGGTCTATTAGTTTCCTATGAGGTGATAAATATTAAACAGACCTAGAGCTAACGCTACTACGCTAGTATACCGCTAAAGTTTAATAATATAAGATCCCTAAGTAATCACCGACCTGCCGCACTCATTTTAGTGCTCCATTCTTCATCAGCGCCTTCATCCTTCCCTGCCGTCCCAACTATAAACTCCAAGACTTTAGAAACCCTCTCATTAAGTATTCCTGCCTTTCCCATGTTCACTGTTGGGGTGATCCCGGCAGCCTGCAAACCGGCGGCTTTTGCTCTCCAGGCCCTCTCTTCTTTCTGTTTCAGAGCCCGATCAACGCGCATAGGAACAGCCAACGTTACTCTTACAAGGTGGATGGTAAGTTTAGTACGTCCGATTACGTCCAAGTACCCAAGTCCCATCAGACGTTTTTGGACCCGATTTATGCGACCCAACTCGATGTATATCAACAATGCGTATGTCCTCGTAGTAAGGACTAACTCTCGTATTCGAATGAAACTCCTCTCAACATTTATCACCACCTCTTCACTGACCAGGTTTGGATAACGCGCATGGAGGGACTCTAGCCATCTTCGAACGATAGCGAAATCGCCTGTCATGAACTCCTGTAGTATTGTTTCGACTGCGCTGCGGAAGGTATGGTCTCCCCCAAGGAACGTCGTTTTGTCGGGTAGTTGGGTCGAGGCGGGCTTCGATGCCCGGTCATACGTCCGGCGTGCGCTGGGGGATTTTAGAATATCGAACGCGAAGCCCAGTCGCTGAAAGGCGCTAGATGGGAGTGTCAGCTTTGATCCGGAGTATGTACGATATGGGGAAGCCTACCTCGTTGACTGAGGGTGGAAGGGTGGTTTGTCGGGATGAACAACCTTGGATCTCTCGAGATAACATCTTCGCAGATCCGCGGCCGACGCCGTCCTCGATGCGCCTAAGATTTGGTATAGCTAATTGACATCAGTAAGGCGATCAATGCGAGTTGAGTTCGTTTATAATCGTACATCTTCTTCGTGCAAAACGTCTGTTGGGGGAGTATTGTGGTTAGAGTTTGCGACAATCACATGCATCACCCAGCGGACGAACGTACTCTGAATTATCTGGTTTTTGGCATCTGAACGCTGCTCTGGTGTCTGATGCTCGTCATCAGACATGGCGGTATTGAGAAAGAGGCATTAAAACATAGTGGAAAGTGAAGGTATAGTTGACATGGCAAAGTGTGAAGAAGAATGAAATAAAAGAGGAAAACGGAGAACGGAAGACAGGAGGGGGAAAAGTGGTGTGGCAGTCAGTGGCATTGAGTGGGTGAAAAAGAAAGAAGGGAGCGCATCATATGGGAAAACATGTGAAGATTGCTTACATAACAAATGTACGGAAATAGGTTATCAGTCCCCGGGCCCCGGCCTTTGCTTTGATGCGACCTCATATGTCAACAAAGTCAGCAGCTATTCACGGACTGTCCTCCTCCTCCACCGCCACCTCCACCTCCTCTTCTTCCTGCAATGTAGACTGATCTTGTATCACCTTGAGCCAGCATGGCAGAAGCCTCCGACCAAGGATCAACGCCGCAAAGAGGCCGCTCTCCTGGTCCAGATGCTGGCCCCAGTGTACATTTCGAGTCGTCGACTGACAATGGCTCGCGATCAACTTCTGTCATGACCTCGCCGCTAAGTATCGACGTGAGGTTAGGCGACCCAGAGGAACAGGCTCTGCCCAAATTTCCACCACTTCACCTGAATCCCCCTACCAGCTCTGATGGATTTAGAAGACTGGGGACAGGCCTTAGTGGTGAGTACAACGAGGATGAACCTTCAGTGGCCGGGCCATTCGAGCGGGCCACCAGTCCTCACTCCGACATCCGCAGGAACAGGAGCGCCGAGTACGAAAAGGTAGGTGATGAAGGCGTCTGCAAGATGCATAGGTTCTCCTTATACGAGACAACCACAAGATACTACATTGTTGGTGCCGACGTTATGGATAGCCGCTTCCGAATATTGAAGATCGATAGGACGGTTGAGCCGGGGGATCTAATAGTCGCCGAGGATGAGATTGTTTACACAAAGATGGAAATGGACCAGCTACTCCATGCTATTGAGGATGGGAACAAGAGCACGGGGGGCTTGAAGCTAAAGACCACTACTTGGGGACTTCTCGGCTTCATACGCCTCACTGGGTGTTATTACATGGTTGCCATCACCAAAAGAAGACAAGTGGCTATGATCGGTGGACATGCTATCTACCAGGTTGATGGAACTGAGCTCCTCCCACTCACAACAGCAACCAACTCACGCTTCAAATCAGACACAAAGAATGCCGAAGAGTCTCGATTCCTTGGCATCCTAAACAACCTTGACTTGACACGCTCTTTTTACTTTTGCTACTCCTATGATATTACACATACGCTGCAGCACAACATCTTGACTGAAAGGCAGGCAGTAGCCAATGGTATAGCATACCCACATGACCAAGACTACAATTCCATGTTTGTTTGGAATAGCTATTTACTTCAAGCTGCAACGGCCAATCTCAAAAATACATACGATTGGTGTATGCCGGTCATTCATGGTTACATTGACCAAGCTGGTACGTCAATCGACCTTGGCAAACAGATTCTCACTGACTAGCCATAGCCCTCTCAGTATATGGCCGTACAGTCCATATTGTGATAATAGCAAGACGTTCTCGGTACTTCGCTGGTGCCCGCTTCCTGAAACGAGGAGCGAATGATCTGGTGTGTTACATTATCCTTACTCTCTTGTTTGAACACAGTACTCATAAAAACAGGGATATGTTGCAAACGATGTTGAAAGCGAGCAGATAGTTGCGGAAGTACAAACTACATCCTTTCATGCTCCTGGCCCAAGACTATTTGCGAGTCCAAACTTCACATCTTATGTACAGCATCGAGGCAGTATCCCGCTATACTGGACACAGGATAATACGGGTGTCAACCCAAAGCCGCCCATCGAATTGAATCTTGTTGACCCGTTTTATGGCGCAGCTGCCTTGCACTTTGATAACCTGTTTGAAAGATATGGAGCCCCGGTTTATGTTCTAAATCTAGTCAAGGCTCGAGAGCGAACACCCCGAGAGTCGAAACTGCTGCAGGAATTTACCAATGCCATCAATTATTTGAACCAGTTTCTTCCTTTGGACAAGAAAATTATACATAAGGCATGGGACATGAGCCGAGCATCCAAGAGCCGAGATCAGGATGTCATTGGAACATTGGAGAGCATTGCAGAAGAGGTATTGACCACTACTGGATTCTTCCATAATGGAGATGGCAAGACCACAATCCCAAAGGTTCAAAATGGAGTAGCCAGAACGAATTGCATTGATTGTTTGGATCGAACCAATGCAGCACAATTCGTCATTGGCAAGAGAGCCCTTGGCCACCAACTCCACGCTCTCGGCATCATTGCAGATACCTCTATCAGCTATGACACTGATGCAGTCAACCTATTCACACATATGTTTCATGATCATGGCGATACAATAGCCGTCCAGTATGGTGGCTCGTCGCTTGTCAATACCATGGAAACATATCGAAAGATCAACCAATGGTCAAGCCATTCGCGAGACATGGTAGAAAGCTTCAAGCGGTATTATAATAATTCCTTCCTCGATGGCCAACGGCAAGAGGCGTACAATCTCTTCCTTGGAAATTATATATTCGCACAAGGGCAGCCTATGCTTTGGGACCTTGCCACAGACTATTATCTGCATCACGCGGACCCTCGAGCCTGGTCTGGCAAACGACGCCGCAGCTACATCAACTGGTACACACCTGGATACCTGAAAGAAAGGACCATGCCGGTTCAAGTCGATCCATGTGGTCAAGCTGTGGGCAAGCCTTTGAGATTCTTCGATGAATATTGGCTAGAGTACTACAAGCCTCTTGCTGTCTCTTCCTTCCTCAAAATATTCCCTTACTTGGGGAAGTTGAACTCGACACTGCGATATATTCCTTTCGGAGCAACACAAGAAGGCCGTTATGATTTGAGCCCATTCAAAGTACGCACAGAACTTGATCAAGATGTGCCGGAAAAGAAAAAAGTCAGGAAAGAAGTCACAATTGTTGATCCGCAGGACGAACTACACGACGACGATGCTTCGTCAATCAAGTCGGGCACAACAACCAACACTAAAAGAATCTCGATTCAGCGATGGCTTGGACCAATTCATGAGAAAGATGTACCACACCATGGAATCATGAAAGAAACTAGCACCGAGCGACCCGACAGCCCTCAACCAAAAAAGAAGCTCACACCACTCGATAAGTCGAAAGCAGCACAGTGGACCTTCACCCAGGTTGTGCATGAATCACTGAACCCTTCAGTGAGTGGTCAAGAAGCACAAGACTACGCTCGATACATCAGTCACCCACAGACACTTCCACTCGTGGTGTCTACCGAAACACCAGCTGATATTGACGTTGAATATCTGGATTACGTGAACGGCGACTGGCAGAATATGAACCTGGCTTCTTCGTATGCCAACGAGGATGATCTTGCTGAGTATGCCGATTTCTTGACAGTGGCTGAGAATCCTCTAACGGTGAACGACGAGGATTTACCAAAGAAGAGATACAAGGCTTATAAGAAGTGGTTATTGGGCAAGTCGCTTTTCAAGCAACAACCCATTGATTAATTCACAACTTTGTTTTATTTTGAGTTATTACAGGGTATGATGGGCGTTTTGGCGGTTGTTCTGTGTATAAAAACATGAAGATACCCATACTTGTCTAGTTATTAGCATCGAAGTTTTGAATATTTGTTTGCTAGAATTCGAGACCCGTGGTTCGTACTGACTTGACTGGCCACGCAACATGAGGTGAGCTACTTAAAACCTTACGCCAATAGCATTTGGTAAATACCAACATTTTCATGACTCAGACTTGGATTGAACTACCTTGCACCTCGATGTCGCCAGCTTTAGATTTTACTTGAAAAGGGGGAATTCGCTTGCCTCTTAGTAAAAAGAGCGGCGGATAGGACTTCGAAACACACAATCACAACCTCGTTTCCCAATGATTGTTACTAGTGTTCACTAACTTGGTTTGGAGCTTTTATTTGGCTTCCAAGCAAGACAGACTTAAACTTAATAACCTAGAGCCTGTTGTCGACTCTTCCACCCTTTCACTCGTGCCGCTTTTACGTTTACTTTATTTCTTAGCGAGAACGCGAGCCTACAGAAAAACATAACCTACTCGTCACGCTTGTTCCCACAACGACACCATGTTTTCAAAAGCTCGTATCAACGAGTTGGGTCAAGACGATCATTCTCTCACCAAAGATGTAAACACAAATTATGGAGCCTGAGTACCACCTTGCTAACGATACATCACAGGAAGTGTTTGAAAAGGTCGTTGCCATAGCCAGCTGCCTAGAGCATCCGGAAAGAGCAGACAAGGGTGATGTCGAAAACGCTAGTAAGGTCTTGAAATGGCTTTCGAAGGCCATTTTGCCAGATGGAGGTCTCGTTGCGAACGATGAAGCTCTAAAAGGTACATCCGCCCTCTACTTCCTTTTACTTCTACCGAATCTAATGCCACGCGCAGATGAATCCAGTGCCAGTAGCGCAGCACAAAACGCCGGTGCCCTGTCAGACCAAGCACTAGGAGTAATAAATGCGCTTCTAACGTCAAAGATATACATGGCGAAAGAACCAAGCCAACAGCTCCTCCTCAGTCTCCTAGCCTTCACAGACTCACGTGATTCATGGACTACGAGCTCCTCTCATAAGCAAGCCCAGCAGCTCTTAGACAGATACTCAGACCAGACAAACAACACTAACTTTATAGTCAAGTTTGTATTGGAAAGCTTCATACGTCCACTTTTCTTGAGATCAGAACCAGCTACGATCACAGCGTCCGGACGAAAAGCAATGCCCACCAATGCACCACCGAAGCGGTATGATACCGCTGATCTAGATCCAGCCAATAAGCCATGGAAGTTTGAAAAAATATATGCTGTTACAGTGTTTCAATGGATAGTTCAGCATTCAAGTGTGAGTAACACCAGATTCACCCTCTATATTTTTCATGTGCTTAATATCAGTTGCAGGATGAGATCATCGCCGGGTCCTGGCATATGTTCATCCCACCAATTATAACGCTCCTCGACGATATGAAGACTGATATCAGAGTCCGCGGTCTCGAAATTCTGGCTTCATTCTTAAGAAAGATTCCTGAGAAGCTACTGAAGCAGACAGGCTTGGGTGAGGTATTTGAGGATGCTGTGATGCCAATATTACTCTACCTTCCTAGCCTCACGCCTGTTAATGAGTCTATCATGTTGTTAAACCCGGCGTATGATGTCTTGTATATATTGGCGGGTGCAAGGTTTCCTGGGGATGGAGAAGTGGTTGGGAGGATGAACTCTTTCGGTCGAATCATGAAACATGGTATTTTGCAGGGTTATGATAATGCGAGTGAATACCCGCAGATTGTCATGATTTTGACTGAGCAGTTGGAGAGGGTGGTGGATAGTATGGAAATTTATGGTGTGAAGTATCTCAAGGTATATTTCCACTTCCAGAACGCTACTAAGAAATAACTTAACTGACAACTACAGGACACAATCCCAATCCTATCCAGCATCCTAAAAGATCCCTTTGGGGCATCCCAACCATCTACCCTGCTTTCTGCAGTCAAAGCTTTGAAAGCGATGATATTAAATTGCTGGCCAAGAATTTCGCAGCCAACGCATCGTGGGCAAATAATTGAGGCTTTAGCAGTTTGTTGGGGCGTAGTGAACGAGGAAGGAGTGACGCGGGTAATTGCTGGGCAAGAAGCTACCGTGGATGCTGTGAAGGAGGAGTTGCAGGCCACAGGAAGGGTGTTCATGGCTGTTGAGGAAGTTGTAAAAGAGGAGGTGCTGAAGCCGCTGTTCGAAGCGGACCCTGAGTTACATAAGCTTTTTGGATAGAGTGGTGGAGATACAAATCGCTTTTCAAGTCACCACTTTAAATTCAGAATAGCAGCCCTAACCGAGTCAAATTTGTATATCTCTGTGAGGACAGTGGCTGATGTCTAGTGCATGGGTATCTTCAACTCCTCTCTCCTCCCTCGAACTTCGTTAATACCCCCAGTTGGATCAGTAACCCCAGGATTTCGCAATTGCCAAGCCATAAAAACGTTCAGAGACGGCGTCATCCATGGACCTCCCTTCTTCACTCCCAACTCCTTTACTAACCGCGTCCCATCGATAAGAGGCTTAAACGAAGGAGCATCCATAACGTCCAAACACTCTACCAGGTGATCGATAAACAGCTGCCATTCCGAGAATAGCGTCACGTAGCCAGCCCGATCAGTGACTTCTAAAGCTTCGACTAGGAGAGCGAACAGAGCTTGAAGGCGCCAGTGTCCACCTTGAAAATCCCATTTACGGACTAGCATGCCAATAGTATCCCTCTCATTAATAGAAGAGTCTTGAGCCTTGATTTTGTTCTTAAGATTGGTGATTTGAGTGAAGTTCCGGAGAGCTCCTGTTACGATGTCGGATATCTTGCTGCTAACCTTGATTCCCTCCCTCGTAACCATTGTACCGTAAGGAAACGTAGCTCTACCGCCCTTTTTGATGGGTACCTCTCCTGCTATTTGGGCCCATGGAGTAATTGCTGCTAGAACCCAGGATAGGTACTTTGCATCTTCTGATCGAACCAACGATTGGTAGATGGATCCAGGCGTCTCGTTGGCTTTGAGCTCATCCAGGCAGTTATATGCCGCATTCCAGTTTCTAGTTGTAGGAACAGCAAGATCCTTGATCGTGGGATCTATGAAAATCGTTGAGTACAGTCCTAAGCGATCGATAAGGTTCAACGCTCCTCTTGGATCGCGACCTACGCAATTTTAGTAAATCTCTTTGAGGGAACAGAATGCTTCTACTCGTTCCGCGCTCTTCGTACCTTTCAGCATCTTTTCTACCTCAATGCCCACTCTTTCCCTGCTGATCTTAAGCTTCAGAGCATCCATAACAGCCGGTTCACTCATGCATGCCTCTGATGCTGGATCGATTTTGAAATCTAATCGGCTAGCAAATCGAAGTAACCTCAATACGCGGAGTGGATCGTCCATAAAGGTCTGGCGAGGCTCGAGAGGAGTCCTGATGAGCTTGGAGCCCATGTCTGGAAGACCGCTTGTAAAGTCTTCAACATTGCCGGTATGGATGTTGTAGAACAGAGCATTGATGGTTGCATCTCGACGAAGCGCATCCTCCTCTGCGGTTCCAAATTCCATCTGCGGGTTTCGACTGTCCTCGGAATACGTCTCCTTTCTCAGATTGACAAAGTCCACATCTAGAGTAAACATCTTGGTAGTAACAGTCTCCAGATGCTTTGACTTTTCTGGGTTTGCAGCAATCTTGTGGAGGTTCCCCATGTCTCCAGCCTCAATAGAATGCTTTTCCCTGTTCTCCTCGCTCTCGAGATACTCCTTCATCTTGAGACTGAAAGCGTAGCCTGTCATAGCGTTGATGGCTGTATCGATGTCATGGCTCGGGATGCCGAGGAGCTTGTCGCGGACCCATCCACCAGCAAAGCGTAAGACAAGGGTTTCCTTGATTTCCTTCGATTCGTCGATGTAGTGGGCAACATCTAGAAGAAGACGTCGAAGTTTACTTTCCCGTTCATCGAGCTGAATAGTCGTCTGCGTCGACATGGCTGTTTGGTCTAGAGGTTTTGATGTTGATCTGTGGATGTGGTACTTAGAGAGGACGGGCACCGTCCTTTTGGTGGCAAGTCCACGAAAGATAGAACAATGTCCACGACTGGTTGTGGCTAAAACTCGCGAGAGCAGGCAAGAAGGAGAGCTGAAATAGCTGCTGAGTGGGACTCGAGTCATAAGGCTGCGTGTGAATTCATGATACTTGGTGACTTATGTCCTAAAAGCTCAAGCAGGCATACAAGATCAGAGTGCAGGAAAAGTTATCAAACTGGCGGATTACCTACTTCTGGTACTTGTCTGCTTCACTTCACCACTTCACCAATTTCTTTCGACGTTGCGACGGGTCACGTTGGTGGAATCACGTGCACTCTACTCGTACAACCACCATTCGGTTCTCTCAGCCTTGCGCTCGAACTTCCCTCCGAGATTCGCGAACCATGAATGCGCTGCTCTGCCAAAGCGACGGCAACAACCTTCCCTACTGAAGTTCCTTCCCCTCCCCTTCTTGTCTGCTTTCTCATCCATGTATGCCTGCCCACCTTACATGTCGCAGGTTCCGACTTCTCAGATAGATCTGCTTGCTCAGCTGCGAACAAGTCCAGATCCCATAGAAGCGTCTTCCGACCCAAGAACTCTCACTGGCCTTCATGACTTCCAACCATGCCCCTCTCGTTGAGCCATCCTCTTCATTGAGGCTGCCGAAGGCGATGGTTCCCGCAGACTCTCCATCACCGGCCTCCTCTCTATCTAGCCTGCCTTACCGTACTTCCAATGCATCCGTCTCATCACTCTTTGCTTCAACCGCAAGTCCGAGGTCCACGTCCTCTAACGGCACCTTGACGCCGTCTAGAATACAGTCGGGGTCTGTTTTCATGGGCACGCCAACCGAAGGAATCCTTCCTAACGAAGGACCAGAGGATGCTCGGAATCTGATATCGCAGGCTTACGTGCCACATATCGCTGTATACACCTCAAGTGACACCAGGGAGCTTGTGAAGGATAAAGGTTTTGACGGGGGTCTATGGGAACTGTTACGTCCCTTTGGAGAGCGTGTTCAAGGCAAGGTCACCGTTCGAGACAGCGTAGGTGCGGGCCGGACATGGGACGATTTTTCTGTACGATTTGTCGAATTGGGTGATGGCTTGGAGGGTCTTGAAAATGCACCTGGCTCACGGACAAGTGGTGACGAAAAGGTGCCATCGAACGGTATGTCGGAGAAGGGCCACACGAGTCCCCATCAGCGAAGGACGGGTGGAGAAATCACCGAGATTGAGAATCTGGTCGACAGGCATCTTAACTACTCAGAGGGTTTTCCAAGTACGCCGCAAGGGGACTATTTAACTCGGAAAGAGGGGCCCTCACAGGACTCGCAGCCACCTTCAGCATTTTACATTCTCTACTTGAGACGACTGCTTTCTGGAATTCCACTGGCTCCACATGAAACCTTTTCTCATCCCGTCGCCTGCATCATTGCTATTAGTTCAAGAAACACGGAGCCCATCACAGCATTGCGCAAACTTTACGATGAATCGAGTCATGGGGAGAAACGGTTACCACTGTGGGTGAACAACGAATATCTTAGATACTATGTGCTCGTTCATGACGAGGAACGAGATGATATTACGAAATCGATACAACTTTTTGACCAGATGAAGCGTCATTTTGGCCTTCATTGCCATCTTCTTAGGCTTCGAAGTAGTCAGTGTGTGGCAACGGACGATGATAGCGTACAGCTACCTCGCTGCCAGTGGGTCGCAGCCTCAGAAGAGCTAGCGGACATTGAAGCACGAGAGGATCAGGAGGATGTGGAGAACTCGTTTCCATGCATATATGAATCAGACACGACTGCAATAAGAACATTTATCCGCGAGATGGTCACCCAATCTGTTGTACCATCAATGGAAAGATGTGTGTCTACATGGAATGACCAAGTTGCATCGCGGCGGCGCGGTATCAGTGGGCGGTTCATAAGTTTATCTAAGAAATGGACAGGCTTTGGAGGTAGTTCCCGTTCATCATCCCCTGCTTCTGGCTCAGGAAGTGCCGCCGGATCCTATAGCAACTATGATGCCGCACAAGGGTTCTATCGACCGGACGCCCCGGAAGCATTGATGCGAAAACTGGCTGACTATGCTTTCATGCTTCGGGATTTTAAACTGGCCCAGTCGACGTATGACTTGCTTCGCTCAGATTTTAATAATGACAAGGCATGGAAGTATCATGCCGCTGCGAACGAGATGGCTGCTATTAGCACTCTACTCATTCAGCAAGCTATGAGCACAAAGGCAAGAACCGAGACTGTGGACCAAATGCTCGAAACTGCCTCGTACTCATATATCACTCGGTGTGGGGCATCGTACGGGGCTCTACGTAGTTTGGCCTTGGGTATGGAGCTTCTCAGGCTGCGTGATGGATCAGCTAAGGCTGACGCTGCGAGATGGGGAGCGCGCCTTCTAGAATACAAGGTCGTGGGCTCGGTCGGCGAAGCCCTGATCAAAGAGCGTGTTGCCGTATGCTATGCTTCCAAGAAAGGGACTGGATCAGGCTTGTGGGGTGCCAGGACTCGCAAGTCTGCTCTATGGAGCATTTTAGCAGCTGAGACATGGCTGCGCCTTGGGAAATATCAACAGGCGAAGCAGCGCCTGGAAGAGGCTGACCGGAAATCATCTTTACTATCACATAAAAATAGTTTGATGCAATTCTCCGCAGCTAACGAATTCCTACAGTCGTTACGTCGAGAGTTACAGTCATCGGAGCACGGTACTGATTCTCACGAAGAATCAGCTCAGATTGAGGAGATGGAGTCGTCGATGGACGAAGAACGCGAGACTCTCAATGTGCGCAGTCATCGACGCAGTCTCATGGGTGCCGCAGTACCACCGCTTTCAAGCATTGAAACAGCGCCTCTGCGAGGGACGTTAATGGACGGAGGCCCCAAATCATCTACGGACCTCCAGTTTGAGTAGTTGAGTCAAGCTTGTGAGATGGGTGCTTTTTAAAGCTACTTGAGTTCTCAGTGAACAGATCTTTGAATATAACTTTTAAGCGCCAACAGGAATTGGAGGAAGCATTGGGAAGGCGTCAGGAGTTTTAGATGCATATGGATTTCGGATAAGAATCCTTGACGTTTGGTACACGTAGATAAATGAAGAGCGCCGTTGACAGCATTGTAGGATAAGTGCTCTTTGATCCCTACCATAGAAAAAGAGGTATAACGAGAGGTTAATTATGATGGCTCAAAGTGTAAAAAGACATCGATGATATATTACTGTGAAGTACAGTAGTGTCGTTTTGGGGACTTTGAGAGAGTATAGATAGGTAGGTAGGTAGGTACCTACCTTATAACTTTAGGCTCAGCTCTACGTGTCCGAAATAAGTGGCTGAGATTGGCACAACACCAAATTATATAGACAACTAATAGGATAAACAAGTCCATAGTCACCCAATATAAATACCTTAGCTAGTACTTTGTCATTTACCCAATTGGAGGCATCGAATTGTAGATGAATAATCTTGCTTTTTGTTAGTTGTTCTCGTGGTGGTGTGCTAATGTTGTAGTCTGCCAATTTCGATTACTTATTTCGGGCACGTATTGTACTGTACACAGGCACGAGGGGGTAGTGTCACATGCGATAAGCTGATGGTCCAAGCTCCTTCGATAACAGTCGCCCTCTGGTCAAGTCAATAAAAACAACAACCAACTACTCTTGTTTCGTCTTTGAATGTCCCATCGTAAGATAATATAACACGCTCACCATGAGTGAGCTCTTGAACTTCTTGCTCAATAATGAAGACCAATTTCGCAGGTGCGTTCCCTCCCCCAGAATCTTCGCTTTCTAACGTAGCAGCAATACAGGGCAAGGCTAGCTGCACTCTACTCAGATTTCCGACAACTCCGTACAATTAACCCAGATGGATACGACGCAAATGTAGAGGCATGGCGGAAAGGACTCGCAGATGCCACGCGTGAAGGCCATATTCCTAGTCATGGATCAACGGCTGATCTTCTTGTGCTGAAGGTGGATGAGGAGTTGCTTCGCGCTCTTGAAACAAAAGAATGGGGACGACCTCTGGCGCTGGGCACGGTGATACGGGAGGCCGTTGCGGGAAATGAAATGATGGCTCTTCATGAGTACATGGCGGCCAAGGAGAGCATCTACAATAAACCGTGGTCTATAAGGCCGTGGCAGATACTGTCGTGGGGATTGAGGCAGCTGGGAGTGGCTGGTGGCACGAGCGGAGA
This sequence comes from Pezicula carpinea, assembly GCA_026119845.1. Classification (NCBI taxonomy): domain Eukaryota; kingdom Fungi; phylum Ascomycota; class Leotiomycetes; order Helotiales; family Dermateaceae; genus Pezicula; species Pezicula carpinea. The sequence goes on along the minus strand of JALRMK010000016.1, from coordinate 777,587 downwards.
GGATAAGTTACCTGTTGGGAAGCTGGTAGTACTTGCGAATGTGGAAGAAGCTGCAAAGGGCTTCAAGAGTCGGACAAGTGAGCATACATCCAGAGTCGAGAGGATCTACTCAAAGTCGGATTTTCAGAAGAGCTTTGCCAACGTGCTCGGCACGAAGGACCTCTCACAAGTCGATACAGAGATATTATTAAAGTTTCTTGCTCGAGAGAAAGGGCTGCTAAGCTATGACAATGAGACAGTCAAGATCAAAGCACGAGGAGAAGCATCAGCTACCGGCATCACGCCGGAGGACACCACCATAGCATCCCTGAAGATGCTCATCGCAGACCTCGACATCCAACTGGGCCTTCTCAGTAGGAGAATTGAGGAATTAGCCACTGTCGCACGTGATGCTGTAGCCCGCAAGAACCGTGTCTCAGCACTTGCAGCTCTTCGGTCGAAGAAACTAGCCGAGATAATTCTAACAAAACGTGCAGCGACCCTTGGACAACTCGAAGAAGTTTTCGCCAAGATCGAAGAAGCAGCAGATCAGGTTGAATTGGTCAGAGTTATGGAAGCTAGCACCCGAGTGCTATCAGGTCTCAACGCGGAGGTTGGTGGTGTTGAAAGGGTGGATGATGTGGTGGACCAATTGCGAGAGCAGATGAGCCAGGTTGATGAGGTTGGAAATGTCATTGCTGAAGTGGGCCAGGGAGCTGTTGATGAGACCGAGGTTGATGATGAGCTTGAGGCTATGGAATGTGAGAATAGGGAGAAGAGGGAGGAGCAAGAACGACGGGACAGAGAAGAAAGGGAGAGACTGGAGGCCGCGGAAATTAGGAAGAGATTGACTGCCTTGGAAGAAGCAGAACGGCACGCAGCCGCAACTAAAGCCGCTGCAAAGGAGAAGGCAGAACACGAAGCTGAGTCTGAAGGGGCAGGACCTGCAGCAGAGAAGCAAACGGAAGAGCGATCAGGTACGACTAAAGCAACGGATGAGACCGAAATTACAGATGTACTAAACAGACTATCATTAGACGAGAAGGAGAAGCCAGAACAAGTCCCTGCTTGAGGATTTACGATTGCATCAAACCATGATAGCGTAGCTGGAGTTGGTGGATATGGGTATTATTGTCGTTTTGTACGGGTCTTGCAAGGCTATGGTTGTAAAGGTCTAACGGTAGCTAAATCCGAGCCAATCACTGGGTCCTTCCTGTCTACCTGCATAAAAAGACTTTGGTACGGTGATGTTGCACTTGTAGCTGTGTTTGTACCGTTGGGTATTTGTTGTGGATGTGCGGTGTCGAATGGCTCGACCTCATCCGAGTCGTAAGAAGAGCTGTAGTCCGCGTCTAGCTCTGCAGAAGGCACAATGGGCTGACGGTGACTGCTATCTGGAGCTGGAGGAAGTGAAGAGACGTTTGCGTTGACGATGACTTGGGAAGGAGGAGAATGTTGAGGACTGGCCGTAGCTGCGCCAACTGGAGGTTTCCTCCTAGCATTGGCAATTAGCTGCTTAAATGAGTCGTCTTGGGTGGTAGACCATGCAGCCCTGTCAAAATCTTTGTTCGTGACTTGGCTCCCCGGGGCCATCCCATAACTCGATGGAGGTGCTCCTTGCGTTCGTTCCCATGTATCCAAATCTCGTCTGAGATCTAACTTGGACCGCGGATTTTTAGAATCGCAATTGGCATTCCATAGAGTAACCCATTCTGTATGTCTCTTCTCCATGAGCTGTCTCGTTCCATAATTTGAGATTCCAAGGTCCGTCAACTTCTTCTTTAAGGCCTGGTCTTTAAACATCGAGTATTGTAACTTCGGGAGGCGTTCAGGCTTCCTGGCTGAACCAGAGGATGGCATGCGTAGCAGCGGTCCTGGCTTACTACTTAATTTCCTCGAGGTGCGATTTGAAGTTGGAGGCGTGCCGTTGCATGTATCGATGTGTTGGTTAACTGCTAATTCGGTCATCCGTCCATTGCAGATTGGACATGCGACAAGGCCATCTTCTTGCAGAGTTTTGGGTAAGCAATCTGGTATACAAGAGCTTTTGAGTTTACCAGACCTACCAGGTAGGTAGTCCCCATCCCCATCCTCCTCATCAATCACAATAGTATCCTCTCTTGACCCACCCACCCTGCGACTCGAAGACCTTGTTCTTTTCCTTTCATACACATCATCCATTTTGGCCAAATCCTCCAGCTTCCGCTTTGGCGTTGCCCTTCCAGCATCTGACACTGGCGTTCTCGCATGCTCCAGAAGTGCTCCTCTAGATTTCTTAAATGCTTCCACAGCGTCCTCTAGCGCCCCATCTTTCCTTAACTTAAGCTCTTGATCCTCCACTCGACAAGCTGGACATCTGCCATTTTCACCGAGCGCGCGTCGTATACAGAGTGAACAGAAGGTGTGCATGCAGGAGGTAATCATGGGGGTGGTGAAAAAATCTTTGCAGACTTGACATCGCAATGCGGCTTCGACGGGGGCGAGTGCAGCAAGTGGCGTTTGCAGCCAATCTGTTGGGTCTGATACATCGTAAGCATCGTCTTTAGGAAGTCTAGTAGCCATGGCGATCTACTCGATATTGTACTGTAATGTTCTAGGACCCGTAGCGCCGGTGGTTGAGGTTGTCGCATTCCTACTTGGGGGAGGGGGTTGACGTGTAAAGTGCAAAGTCGCGAAAATTCGCGTCGGCACGCGACTTCCTTTCAATGTCCCGGTCAACGCCAAGCTCAAAGACGACCGAGAAACGATACCACAACTTGCCATGGATGAATACAGAACCTATCTGGCGGCGAGTATCTTGAGTGAGGAGCGAGTGGTACCATATGATTACTCAATGTTCTCAGACGTCGTGGCTTACGGTGCTTGCAGGTTACCTACCGTCTTCTGAGTCGCGAGCTCAAGGTGCACGTCAATACGGCGAAGCAGTAAGTTGGGAGAAACTCCTTCCTCGCAGCTAAAGTGCTGATTGCCCGTAGGATGCTCTTCGAGTTCTATCGTATACAGAATGGGAAGAAACCTGGAACAATCTACGCAACCTATCTCGTCAGCGGCACAAAGCGAAAGGAGCAAGAGCCCGCAGCAAGGAATGGCTCCCTTGAGAAGGATGGTGAGGATGAATATATGCAGAGTAGTCCTTTCATGCCTAGCTCGCTACTACAAATTGAGGAGAGCACGGGTGAGACCTCTGTCTTGAGCATATCATTGACGGGGGAAGAGAAGCTTGATAGTATGTATCTGCACATGCCTGGAGATCACAGGCTTACCTCTAGAGTACAGGCCTTCGCTCTCATTATGAAATCATTACGTCCATCCACATATACAGCCTTGGGCCCCATCCATTGAAGGTAAGACACGATAGCTCCTCAAGCATTTACAGGTTAACAAGTGCAGGATCTACAGATACTCTCCGACATCACCCGAGAGGTACAAGAAAAAATTACCGGTGATAATCCTCTAAAAACAAATGCAGCATACGGCACAATAACCAACAAACTTGTCAAGAGAAGAGAAGGTCGACCTCGGTCAACTCCCGCTGCAACAGCTATCCCAGCAGTCAAGGCTCAACCGATAAAGTCTAAGCTGGCAGAATCAAAAGAAGCCGCCAAATTGACGTCCACAGCAATGCAAGAGCCAAAACCACAAATCTCAAGCGCCGCAAAAGATTTCTTTAGCAAGAGTTCATCAGCCACAGCGAAGAAAGAGACAACACAAGCAGTGGAGAAGACCCCCTCAACATTAAAGAAAGAAACATCTAGTCTAATGAAATCCTTTGCCAAAGCCAAGCCTAAGCTAAAGAGAGAAGGAACCGATACCTCAGCAAACACCTCAGCAGTAGCTAGTGCAGCCGAAGACTCACCGATGGGAGGAATGTCAGCCGATGACGACGACGACGACGAAGAGCCTTTTCTAGTTATTTCCAAAACGCCAGCATCAAGTGAACTGGTAGATAAAGATCGTAAGTCGAGAAAAGATCGTGAGGCTGATTTGAAGCGGATGATGGAGGAGGACAATGAAGAAGATGTCGCTACTCCTACTGGCGAGGAGGTTGTGGAAGAGCCGAAGCCTAAGGAGAAGACACCGGCTGAAGAGCCATCTCCCGTTGTCGTTGGTGGTAGTCGTAGACGTGGAAGACGGAGAATTATGAAGAAGAAGACGATTAAGGACGACGAGGGGTATTTAGGTGGGTTTTGCATTTCAGAAAATCTTATCGCTCACTCCAGTTTTGCTGACAGTGGTCATAGTCACGAAAGAGGAACCGGTTTGGGAGTCTTTTTCGGAGGAAGAACAAGTAGCACCAAAACCCAAACCTCAAACCGCAGTACCTCTCAAGGCCAAGAAGCCTGCCGGAAAAGGTCAGGGGAACATCATGTCATTTTTTGGGAAGAAGTGAACAATTCCAAGTCACTGCCGCAATCGTTCAGCTCTATATTGGGCGCGTATAATAATGTTCTTGAATTTGCTGATGCCCATATCTCATGTCCTTTGGTCACCAATGTAGAAGAATGCTCCCTTGCACATCCAATGCCAATTTCGCCATTACTTCATAATCGTGCTGTATAAAAAGCTAGCCCACTTACGCTACGATGCTAATCACTCAATGATATACGGCTTAGCTCCCTCCCCAAAGAGCAAATGCGGCTTGCGCGTAGCAAGGTCCAATATCGTCTGCGCAAAGACACTATTCGCCCATGCAAACCAACTCCCTGTAGAAACATTTAGTACTCCCCCTGGTTAAACCCCGGAGACATGTAGTAGGACTTACGAGTGTAGTCAGCTATCCTATTGACGTTGATACTTTCATGCACAAGACCAAGTCTACTAGCTTTGAGAACTAGAGCTAAGGACTCCTTGATCTCATTGTCGTCCTCCGTGGTCATGGCTTGCAACAGCAAACTCATGGGCCAGGCATTTTCTAAGCCGATATGGGGTCCTAGAACCAAAATTAGTAAATACGAGAAATGAATGCGACCTATTCGACGAACCACCAATGCCTCTGAAGGCCTTTCCCTCCAAGTAGTAAGGATTCCCAGACTTTGCTAGCAGCATTTTACGAGTGTTCTTATACACCTCATGATCCGCTTTGACAAATCCAATGATTGGCAGTGCCAACAGCGAAGGAACATTCGCATCATCCATCAAGATCTGAGAACCATAGCCATCAACCTCATATGCGAAAATCTTTCCATGGGTCTTATGTTGGACTACACCATGCTCCCAAATCCCATCCGTGATGATCTGAGCACGTTTCTCCAGGCTCTGAGAGAGCACTGATTTGCCAGCCGCTGCTAAGATATGTGCAGTGCGTTTCAGTTCTACCGCCATCATGGCGTTTGCTGGGACGTAGAAGCCGAGTATTGTAGCGTCATCACTTGGCCGAAATGCACTCCGAACAAGACCAGTGCCGTGGTTTAGAGGATTGCCTACTCCCGAGAGGGGTAGGGTTTCTGTGCCTTGTTCCGTTCGCCGACGGAATATGTATTCATTTTGCTGAAACCTTGATGTGGTAGAGTCAAAGGTCGATTGAGATTGTTGGTCAAGGACGGTCAGAAGTGTATCTAATGCTATGTACCATCTGGGTGTCAAGAAATCCATTGATCCCGTGTGATTGTGGAATGTGTTTCCGAGAGCTAGGAAATGGGCCAGCGAATCGAGTTCATATTTGCATTCAAACACAAAAGACGGCTCATACGCTGGATGAACATAATCCTCCTGGCCATTCTGAGAAGGGGCTAGATGACTGGGTGCTGGTGGTTGGAAGGCATTACAGTAGGGAGACTCAATGACATATTCCGACTGCGTGTTTATAGCTCCTAAAATCAGACCAAAGATCTTAGGATCCTTCTTGGCTAGTGGTTGGTACTGTAGTAATTGGTTTGTAGAATCCCGCAACCATTCTGCGTTAATGTCACCTACGATACCAAGTCAGCACTTTTCGCCTATAAGGCGCTGAAAATCTGTGTACCTGTGACAACAAACGACTGTGGCCCTTGCCATTTTCCATCATCTTTCGTGCTTCGTTTAAGCTCAGAATGCTTCTTCTCCGTCCCATCAACATGCCACCGCACCGTTGTATCCAACGTATTCGGAAAGGCATTCTCGAAGAGTCTCGCAAGGTCTTTATCTACCATTTTGCCCGTGATTTCCTGGATTACTTGCTCGACTAAAGGAGATGTGAATGTTCGACAATGTATGGATGGGCGCTGGAAGGGTAAGGCCATGGGCCCATCTGCCAAGGGTCGACTTCACACAGTTAGTTTATGTACTTTATGCAGCCGGATCTGGCGTGTACATACTGCAAATATGCTGAGTATTTCTTATAGTCCGGACACGCCTTTGCGTACGTCTCCAAGTCCAGGCGAGGTTCTTGGTGCTCTGGCGGCGACGCCAGCACACCACACGCCCCAAGCCAGAACGGCCATGCACATAGAGCAAAGCGGCCCATGATATTGATCATAGCAAAGATCGCGCGCTCGCAAAGGAGTCTTCGCTATATGCCATCAGAAAGCATGGAAGTCGTGATGCTGGAGGACTGGGCCACCGAGGGTACTTCAGAGAGGTTAAAGAATTGCTGCTGTGGATCCGAGTCACGAGAAGGCAGTGAGTGCAAGATGGATATGAATGAGCAGAGATGGGCTTCGTTGCGCGTACACTGGAAGGGGGAGTCCTTTTTAAGGATGGCCCTGAGGTGAGGTGTAGTTTGTTTGTAGCCTCGCGGCTTGAGCCTTCTGTATTGACAGACGTTTCAGGGAGATGCCTCGGATGTAGGGACCTGGGAGTACGATTACGAGTACGAGTAGCAGGTCAAATAACAAGTGCTTAAGTACACAACAACGAGTATTTAAGCAAATTTAATTTCTTGTCTATTCTTGAACCTCTTCCTTCAGAAGCCGCCTTGAAAATCAACGCTATGCAGTGACCTTCCAAAAAACGCCGTCCTAAACCTAACTAGAGCCCCCGTCTACCATCCCCAAGTACGTGTACTTGCACTAAAGACTGGTGGTTTCCACATGATGAGAGTTGGATCTATCTCCCTCTTCGGCTTGGTCTTCTGCTTCTCCTTCGTCGCCTCATGGCGTTGGATAAGCTTCGTAGGCAAGACGAGTTTATGCTCTCCTTTGTGATAGACTTGCATTTTCAGCGCTTGTAGTGTATGTTCAACGTCTGCAGTTGTCATGGCCAACTGTTGTGCTAGAGACTCAATACTGCAGCGCTCATCTTCATCATTGACATGCAGAAGAATGTCAAGTAGGTTCTCAGTCCAGTACTGTCTATAACTCAGAAGACCTAGATCAGAGAGAGGCTTCTCCGGAGACCCAAGCTTTCCCTCGATTTTCGATAGCTCGTATGAGAATTGGATGAGGAGTCGACCGTAGCCCTTCCGCTGGAATTGTGGTAGGGTAAGAATACATGCTACGTTGTAACCATCGGCGCTTTCTTTTTCCTTCGAGAAATACCCAACCAGATGGCAACCCTTTTCATCTCTAGTGGTCATAACGTAAAAGAGAAAGGGGTCAACATCATAATATAGAGTTTTGTGGTCCAGAAACATTTTGGAAAGCAAACATAGGTTGCGACACCATGTCCTCTGGCGACGCCCGTCAATCTCGAAGAATGAGACGTAGTCGTCTCGGTATATCTCGTTCCCAGGAGGGTGTTGCAGGTTACATTTGTGTCGATGGCGAGTAAACGACTTGAGATCGCCGTAATAGCATAGACAAAACTCGCATATATACATCACATCCTCCTCAGTAAACGCTTCTGGGTACGGAGAGAAGTACCAAGGGTAAAGGTCGAATTTTCCAAATTGGACCTTGGAGATGTTTCGTATGCGAGATATCTCTGCTTGGTTTTGTGTCATGGACCCTCCTACTCTGAGCTTCTCAATCTCTTCCTCCCGGCTAAACTCCTCTGGTGCTTCAGTTTTGGCGGCTTTTGCTTCAGCTGCGACTTGATTAAGATCCATGGGATCATCCCCTTCTACCCCCGGTGTGACATCCAAATCCATAGGGGTCGTCAATCTTTCAATGCCTTCAGCGCCAGCAGGACTACCCTGAGAATTTGCAAGTTCTGAAGATACTGTCAGCCTCGTCTTAAAAACAATAAGGATCAACAATTCCTACCAGTCCAGCCACGTGGTGTTCCTCCCTCCGAAGCAACTGATGCTTCCCTTGTTGAGGCTGCACGCTTCTGTGCATTCTTCTTGGCCACCGTTGTCTTCTTCGCCGCTGGAGGGGCAACCTTCTTGCCATCCTTGGACTTCTCTGCACTTGGCCATTCCACGTCCTGGGTAAAATCGATCCGTGCAGCAGGAACCCATTCATCCAGACGCTTATTGAAGTTATCGAAGTTGCAATAGAATTGACGACCACTTTTTGTTTCCTTAATACTCAAGATCTCTGCTCGGCGCGGACGGCCATCCTGAAGAGGTCAGTGGCCAGTGACAGATTGAAAATTGGGATATAATGAACGTGAAGCCATAGTAGAAGAGATAAACCCAGTGGTTAAATCAAAAGGGTGAAGGGTTCGGCTTTGTGTGTGGTGGCGCGCGAATGGCACTCACTTTCTCTACCATAGCAAGGCATCCTATACTATAGAGTGGTTAGTGAGTGAATGAAATACGACCGGTCGCGAATTGTGAAGACTTGCCTCAGAGTATCAACAGTCGGCCTCCCCTTCTGCTTGGGAGCAGGCGAGCTAACAGCTGGTTCATTCCCCTTACCAGATGCCATGGTCAAAACGGCGATGTATTTGATGATGCAGAAGTGATGTTCGATAATTGAAGATGGAAGCGTTGCGATGTTGCTGGAGGGGCAGACAAGGCTGAGAGCATCGCCTCTACAGTAGCGTCGCCTCGCCTCGGCAGATGCAGACTACAGTAAAATTCCCCGACCAGAGAATTCTCCATTCTTACTCTCCAACGAGGCAACGATATGAATCCATAATATCACGACATGGCACCCGAACTATCTAGCAATTGGAAGAAGCTCCAGACTACACTGACGTCGCAAAACGAGCTTATAGCGGATAGAAAGAAAAAATCCGTTCCTACAGAGAGACAGCAAAACACGCTCGCGAAGCATCGAAGACTTGACGGAAATCCACGCAAGGGAGCCGTATTTTCAGGGCGTGTTGTAAAGAAGAGGAAGATGGGGTTGGCAAACATCCCTCCTGGAGAAGACGTGGCAAAGACTACTCCTTCAGCATCTCTTGCTCTATGGGCCGAAGATAACGATATTTCTGCGAAGGATTTGGCTGAAGCGTATGGAGGAGGATTGAAGGATACCCACGTCCAAGGAACCAGAGAAGACACAATCAATGCCGGACTAGCGCAAGATGTAGAGATTGGGAAATATGTGGGAATGGATTGTGAGATGGTGGGTGTTGGTGGAGACGAGGATCGATCAGTCTTGGCCAGAGTCAGTATCGTCAATTTCCATGGAACACAAGTCTACGACTCTTTTGTACGTCCTATAGAATTTGTCACGAATTGGAGGACGCACGTTAGTGGCGTTTCTCCAAAGAACATGGCGACAGCAAGAAATTTTGAGGATGTGCAGAAGGACGTGGCAGAGATTCTTAAGGGTAAGGTGCTGGTGGGACATGCGATCAAGAATGATTTGGAGGTTATGATGCTAGGGCACCCGAAGAGGGATATCCGTGATACATCAAGATTCTCTGGTTTCAGGAAGTACAGCGCGGGCAAGACGCCCAGTTTAAAGAAGCTGGCGAAGGAGGTGCTGGGCGTGGATATACAGGGAGGAGAACATTCGAGTATTGAGGACGCGAGGGCTACGATGCTTCTGTTTCGCCGTCATAAGCCCGCTTTCGATGTCGAGCATGCTCAGCGCTTTCCAACACACCCCGCTGGAAGTTCGAACAAGCCCAAGAAGAAGGGAAATAAGAAGCGGTCAACGCTAAAGGAGACGTGAAGGACTCCAACCCACTGGCTGCAACAGCGTATCTACTGCAACAGTCATTCAAAAGAACTTCGAAGGGACCGCGAGCGAACGTCTTAACAGCCTTAAGGGCATCAATAAGAATAATCTCAAGTCTATGGTCTAAGTCTCTGCCAAGGGCAAACAAGACTTCAAAAGCAGGCACCGAGCCTTGCACCCCGACGCCGATGCTCAAGCGTATGCGCGCTTTATCGTTAAACAAAATCAAAGAGGAATGCCTTCCATCAACTCCATTGCTCCCTCGCGACCGACAGTAATTATGGCATCTCCCAACGTCTTGGTAGCGAAACCAGCCTCGCAATATCTACAGAGTTCAAAGTTAGTATGGCTTCTTTGGGAAATGATGAAGTATCAAGCTAGGATCAGAGCTATGAGCATATATCACAAAAGAATATATGTTGGACAATCCCGAAATCGTTTGCAAAGGAAGATGGAGATGGCCTACGTGAAATAATACTAATACAATTAGTCTGAGATACCAAGGGCAAGGAATGGTAGAACCTACCTCCCACTTTCTCCGGAATACTTCAATCTCCTTTTCGCTCATATCCTCATGTTCTAGCTTCAACGCAGGTCGGATTCGAGAATCAAAGTTAGCCATGAACTCCTCCCTCCACAATCTTAATGTCTTCGCATAGTGCCCTCCGATATTTTCAATACGCTCTACAACCAGAGTCCCCTTAGAACCTTTGCTAATATTTGTCACCAGTTGACTGATGGATGGAAGATGCCCTCCTGGGAAGATATATTTTCGAATGAAATCCTCACCCTTTGCATAGGCTTCATATCTGCCCTCCGGCATGGTGATGCATTGAAAGACTGCAATGCCGTCTGGCTTTAAAAGTTCGTGTATGCACGAGAAATATTTCTCGAGATACTCAGCTCCCACAGCTTCCAACATCTCAATAGAGATAATTTTATCGTATGGCACTCTTGGTATTGGCAAGGCCCGGTAGTCCTGCAGCTTCACCTCGATCTTGTCGGCGAAGCCAGCAGCAAAGATTCTCTTCTCCGCCAATGCCTTTTGTTCAATCGACAGAGTCAGGGATGTTACCCGGCATCCAGTCTTCTTTACAGCTTCTATCGCAAAAGACCCCCATCCAGTCCCAATCTCCAGCACATGGTCTGTGGGCTTGATGTGGGCACCATCTATAAAACGGTGCAATTTTGTCATCTGAGCCGCCTCGAGCGATTCTTCCTCCAAGTCAAAACTCGAGGGCGACTTCCAGATTGGACACGAGTAGGTCATATCTTCGGACAAGAATGCCGCAAACATCTCGTTGCTGATGTCGTAGTGGGCGGAAACATTGAGAAGCGAGTTCGCCAGGGTATTCGTGCTTCTCGCCAGCCCTGTGATGGTGGCAGCAAGGGAAGAAGCTAGGGTTGTCGCGTTGGCCAGCTGGGTGCGATTGAGAATGAAGAGCTATTGAGGGTCAGCATAGGCTTAGCCTTTTGGGGTATTGGAAGCGGGCGAACCTGGAAGAATGCAGTCAAGTCGGCGCATTCGACCTCACCAAGCATATATGATTCCGCAAAGCCCATATCTGCAAAGAGGAAGAGTCTGACCCAGAAAGACTCCTTCTTGACATACAGTTCAACCCTTCCAGGCCCAGCGGTCTTCTTTACGGTGCCATTCACTCCATTGGTCATCCGGGAGTGCTCCTTTGCAATCTTCTGTCCATAGCTCGTCGTCTGTCCTGTTACCTCGTCAATGACAACCAATGTTCCGGACTCAATGCGCGCCAAGAGCGCCGTCACGGCTCTTTTGGAGACAGAGAGGCCAGGCCCCCATGACATGCTACCCAGAGTGCCCCGGGCAAGGTCGCCAGCTTGAGCCAAAGGCAAGGTGACGCTCGTCGGGAGATATGAAGCCATTTCGGGACCCGTGTATGTTGCCCTTTTGCTTCAAGAAGTCGGCTGTGCGGTCGAGATGATTGTGCTTCTTGTTGGGATAGAGGCCAGTTGCTACTTGCGCAAAATCGCGACAGCTCCTGCCTTCCCTCGAGCGGCTTTGGGGGGAGGGGTGCGCAGTGGGGGATGTGTAGAATGAGCTCGGTAGCAAGCGCATAAAGCAAAGGTTGGCAAAGAACGGTCGATGGGGAGGAGGACGGAGGGGGAAGGAGGGACGGAGGGAAGGAGGGAAGGAAGAAATCTGGTCCAGGTAAAAGTAAAAAAGAGGGCCTGGTGCAGCATTGTATGCAACGCCATGTTAAGCACGCATACCACATACCACCACCTGTCGCCAGGGCCCGACCATCATCCATCCAGGCACCGTGCTCTTCTGCGCTTCTGTGCTTCCATGACGAAGAAGATGCTTCGACTTGACCTACCCTGGTCAAGCTTCCTCCCGTAAAGTTAATGCCCCACCTTAGCCACGTCTAACCCCGAAATGGCCGTGCAGAAGGGCAGAACAGACGCGCCGGCAGCCCCCTGCACCCCTGCACCCTGCACCCTGCACCCTGCACCCCTGCACCCCTGCACACCCTTGCACGCCCTTGAGCTTTGAGCACCGCACCGCAGAGGGACTGACTGACAGTGAACACACGACGGTACTTCCGTACATACCTGCCGGCCTCTTCTTCAACAGCACCCAATTCCCACCGTGCATGACTTCGTAGGTACCACAGCGTCCAATTGTTGACTCGATTACCATTACGATCGTCGCCATCATCACATGATTGCCAATGGCATTGGATTGTTAGCATTGTGGCAAGCGCAATGCTTCGAGAAGCTATGCACATGATGGTCTTGCTGGATGCTGAGCTTAGAAGAAATGTTTCCGCGAGGCCCTGGTAGCCCTGTGAGCGGCCATGATTCCTGTCCATTTACCATTGGCCAAGTGCAAATATGTACAGGGCTGCAGAAACATACATGTACAAACAAGCGATGTTCCGAAACCATCGAGGACAGTGTACAATAATGGCTGGTGGTGAGATGGTGGGCTGGACAGAGGGTCCAAAGCCTTCACTTCTTCGCTGGTGAACGGTCAACGGTGAGCACGAACGAGGCTGAGAGTCATGAAGTCATGACTTCATCCGTTCGCCTGTCAATGTTACGAATGGCGTGGGCTTGTCCGTGGCAGGAGGACGTTGAGGCTCCCACGGGCGTGCAAGAGTCCAATGGACTTTAGATAATACTTCAAATGGCTTGCTGCTTCACTTTCCTCCGTACTCTGACACTGACACTGCTGTAACACTGCAGCGGTTGCCGACAAGACCAAACAACAAACATGTCAAAAGGATCTTCTTCGCCGGAGCTGCATAATGTACAGGGATGACTGGATGGCCAAATCTTCGCGCACACGATCTGCGCTGGCTCTTCGTGGACAGTGTCCGGATCATCTCGGTCGTCCATGCGGAAGTTCGAGGGACCGGAGAAGAATCAGCGTACGGAAAGGTACATACGATAGACAGGCGTGACAGGAGCCCAAAGCCCAAGTTTCGAATGGCTCAGGATGGATTATCAACCGGCGTCAGCCTCGACATGACTATTTATGCGAATGCGGTGTTGGGCTGGCGCTGAGCGGCGGTGAAGAAGAAAGACAAAGATTCAAGTTTATGTAATGTACAAGGGGGTCTTTGGTGCTTGGAGCTGTCGAAAACAGTGCGAGTGTGGGAGTTGGGAAAACGAACGATTTGCCGAGGACGCGTTCGTTGCCGCAAGCAGTTGAGTCGCGTGGGGTCTGCGAGCAATCGCGTCTGACACGCGACGTGACAGCAGGAGGAAACGCAGGAACGAAAGTTTACTTCCGCCCTCTTACCCTTCCACCCTTCCACCCTTCCACCCTTCCACCCTTCCACCACCGTGAACCCCTCTCCATACCCAATCCTCAACATGCTCGCACTTCAGCCCAGCAAGAGCCATCAAGGCAAATGTACACCAAATATTCTGCCATGTAAAATCAATCACAACGGCCCTGTGGACGCCTCAAAAAGATATTGGGCACCGACAGAGACTGAAGGTAAACAGCTTCTGCACACTTTCCTGCAGTTACTTTTCTCACGATACTACCTCAGATGGTAAAACAGTCGCCTACTTTCGAGGAAGGAAGCTCCACGCCAGACAAGTGAAGGTACCAGAAGGATACCAGGGAGTGGTCCTCTCCTCATCCGACCGAATCCTGCCCAAGGCCAATCCAGCACAAGGGAAAGTTGATGATGACGAGGAAGATTTGCCGGAGGTTGGCGTTATGGAGGCCCAGTCTGAATTCGAGGAGGTGATGGTTTGGGGCCATGAAGCCTTGCCAGATGGTACAGTTGATCCGTATGTACGAGGGATGGAAGAGTGGATTTCCTTTGCTGGGTCGGTGAGTAGGTCTAGTCGCCGGGTTGGGTTGTTTGGCTGATGAGAGACAGATTCACTCGTACCCAGACCAGAAGACACCTTCCAAACCCGCAACGTAAACGTCTTTTCTCGTCGTCGAGAGTTTCGAAGGCGCATGCAACACTACGTTCTGTCAGACACATCTTTCTCCCCTCTCTCGAGCCCCTAGACTCCGACTTCTGATTTTTGACAAGAAATCAGACACGGGAACATGCTGGGAAAGACGCATCCGGTGATATTATATTGGCGTTTGATGAGTTTGGCGTTGGCAGATACCAGGATAAATCGGGTCGTACTCATAAACTTTCGGACCTCTCCACGTCTCCCTCGATCTTTGCACGGTCTTTCTCCATCTTTAACCACTCTTTCTGCTCATTCAGAAATTCTTTCTTCAACTCAAGATATCCCTTATGCTGTTTACACCTCTCCCAAACCTTGCCAAACACCCTGCTCGCCTCTTCCTTCTCGCTCTTCCCCACATGACCCTCACTCTTCTCCTTCTCTTTTCCATCGACATACTTTCTCCCTCCCTTGTAATTCGCATATCTCTTTGCTCTTGTCATACCCATCTGAATGAATTTTCTTGCCATGTCCATGCCTACAAAGTCATTATCGTCATAGAAGCTGAGGAATTCGGTCCAGAGCTTTTCTGAGGAGTGCCTGGCGATTTCTGGGGTTTTAAAGCGCCAGTGAGGGAGGAGATGAGATTTGTAGGGTTCGTATGTTAAGACACCTTGTTCACCGCGCCCGATGCGGTAGGTCATTAGATGAGCTTTGGAGGGCGTCGTGAAGGTTGCCATTGTACTTGTTACGGGGTGGATAGGAAGCGGGGGATTTAGAGCTACTCGATACCTCTGACAAGGCAATTTTATAAGTTATAAAGATGCTGGGAAGTTTGGTGGGAAAGAGTAGGCCGGCTATCATCCTATGCTTCTTTCCATGGAATGAATGGTAGAAGGGTTAAGAAAAGTCATTGATCATTCCGGTCGATTTGAAGTACTAACGACTTCCAAGCTGTATCCACGTGATGTCATCCGAGCTCGAGAAGGTGTGCGTTTCGCGCTTTTCAAGGTCGCCGTAATAAATTGATTTTCTTTTGACGCGTAAAGTTTCGCGTCAACCCCTTTCTTTTTCACGCGCCTCTCTATATTCAACCCCCTCCAAATTCTCCAATTGTCAACATCAACATCACCGAAATCATCTACACCATCGCAACCCACAGTCTATACAGTTCTCCATTTCTGCGCATCCTATCAATTCTCAACATGGCATCGGTCATGATGTCTGACGCTCCTACTCCAGATTTCGATGTCAGCAGAGGTAATACTCCCAGGCGTCCCGTTCAGAGAGGTTCTTCAGCCAGACCACGAGGACCACCATCAGAGAGTATTGCGCCCCAAAGCGACGATGAGGGATTTGCTGATGACCAAATCCCCGTCAACTCAAACCGTCCCAGAGCTGGACGCCCTATTCCCAGAGTAGATGACCGTGCTGGCCTGGCAGCTCAGGCGCACTTTGAAGAATTCTTGGATAAGTGAGTTTTCACTCTTCTCCCGCAATATACCCCCTTCTGACTCAGTCATAGCTTCAAAGAGGACCCGATATTGTCTGGTGCTCCTCCATCCAGCGCTCTCGCAACTGATCTATACTACGTCGCTCAAATACATGGATTGCGAACATATCAGCTTTCCACATTATATGTGGATTTCACTCATATTGCTAAGTTCGACCAGGGGCTGGCAGACATCATTGTCGGCTCATACTACAGACTGTTGCCTTTTTTAAACAAGGCTCTGCACAACCTGATCGCTAAGCACGAACCGCGATACTTTAGAGAGCATCGCCAACCGACTTCTTCTAGTAACCAAACGTCAGGGGCAAGTATTGCTTCTGCAAGTCAATCCGATCAGACTTTCCAGGGCGACAAGACGACCAACCAACAAACAGATAAGTTATTTACACTCGCTTTCTACAATCTGCCCTTGGTCTCCCGTGTTCGGCATCTAAGAACAATCAACATCGGCCAACTAGTCTCCATATCCGGCACAGTTACAAGAACATCAGAAGTCCGACCTGAGCTTTCACTGGCCACCTTTACCTGCGAGGCGTGCAGAACTATAATGCCCCATATTGAACAAACTTTCCGATACACAGAGCCAACCCAGTGCCCGAACGCGACCTGCAACAATCGCCAAGGATGGAGGCTAGATATCAGGCAAAGCACGTTTGTCGATTGGCAGAAAGTCCGCGTCCAGGAAAACAGCTCCGAGATTCCAACAGGAAGCATGCCCCGAACCATGGATGTTATTCTGCGGGGTGAGATTGTGGACCGAGCCAAAGCTGGAGAGAAGTGTATCTTTACAGGAGCACTAATCGTTGTACCTGATGTGAGTGCATTTGGCGCTCCAGATGGGAAAACCATGATGCGAGATACTTCCAACAGAAGTGGAGATGCAGGTGGTGTTACAGGCCTTAAATCCCTCGGCGTCAGAGATCTCACCTACAAGCTGGCCTTCTTGGCTTGCATGGTAACTCCTGATACCTCTTCTCCCGGATCCGCCTCGAGCCAACAACTCAACGGCCAATCGAACAACATCTTAGCTTCACTTAACCAAACGGCACCCATTGACCCAAACGAGCCAGGCGATCATGCCCAAGAAGCTGTCCTTGCTTCTATGACGGAACCCGAGATTGATGATCTGAGGAAAATGGTTCACAGTGACCACATCTATTCTCGTCTGGTCAATTCCTTAGCCCCCATGGTATACGGACACGAGATTGTCAAGAAAGGTCTTCTGTTGCAGCTTATGTCTGGTCTGAGCAAAACTACCCCTGAAGGAATGCAACTCAGAGGTGACATCAATATCTGTATTGTCGGAGATCCTTCAACTTCAAAATCACAATTCCTCAAGTACATCTGCTCGTTTCTTCCTCGTGCGGTCTACACTTCTGGCAAAGCTTCCTCTGCGGCAGGTCTTACTGCTGCCGTGGTGAAGGATGAAGAGACCGGCGAGTTTACGATTGAGGCCGGTGCTCTAATGTTGGCAGATAATGGCATCTGTGCTATCGATGAATTTGACAAAATGGATATCAGTGATCAGGTCGCCATTCACGAAGCCATGGAACAGCAAACCATCTCGATAGCCAAGGCTGGTATCCAAGCTACTCTCAATGCTAGGACTTCTATCCTGGCAGCAGCAAACCCAGTTGGAGGAAGGTACAACCGGAAAACGACATTGCGAGCAAACATCAACATGTCAGCGCCTATAATGTCTCGTTTTGATCTTTTTTTTGTTATTCTGGATGAGTGTAATGAAAGCGTCGACCGACACCTGGCTGAACATATTGTCAGTATCCACCAGCTACGTGATGAGGCAGTTCAACCAGAATTTACTACCGAGCAGCTTCAGCGGTACATCCGTTTCGCAAAGACCTTTAAGCCTGAGTTCACTCCGGAAGCCAAAGAACTCCTTGTCCAAAAGTACAAGGAACTCAGAAGTGATGATGCACAAGGCGGAATCGGTCGAAATAGCTACAGAATTACCGTTCGCCAGCTTGAGTCTATGATTCGTTTATCTGAAGCCATTGCGAAGGCCAACTGCGTAGACGAGATCACGCCACCAATGGTGGTTGAGGCCTTCAATTTACTCCGACAAAGTATCATCAGCGTTGAACATGACGATGTTGAATTTGACGACGAAGATGAGACCATGGCCGTTGACGGGGCAGCGTCGGGTGGGGATAACGATGGAGATTCTCCGATGGCCGAGGGAGATGATGATGATAATGATGATGGAGACAACGGCCCTAATGGCGGATCAGGGGCAAGTGGCCAGACACCAGTTCCAGGAAAGAACAAAGTAACCATTACACGTGAACAGTTCAACAGTGTTGCCAGCCAGATTTGCCGCCATATTAGGGATAGTGAAGAGGAAGAAGGCGACGGTATAGAAGGCGAAAAACTGATTGAGTGGTACTTGGAGCAGAAGGAGGGTGAACTAGATAATGAAGAGGAGTATCACCAGGAGAAGGCTCTCATAATCAAGATTTTGAAGGCAATGATAAAGGTACGTTTCATTCACGGTGTTTTATGTCGATCTGAGTCGATCCTAACGCCTCTATAGGAAAGTATAATAATCGCCATCAGAGGCCAAGGACTCCTAGGGGATGACGGGCAGGGAAGCTCTTCAGCTGCACAGACCGTTGTTTACCAACTGCATCCTAATCTTGATATGGACAATCTGTGATTGGTATAGTATATGGCGATGGCTGTACGACTGCATAATTTGGATGGGATGGATATTCATACTTTGAGGCGTTAATGGCTGGTTGGTTGGTTTGTAGGATAGGTCTACTGAGCGACACCTTAGCATTGAATAATGATCATTTTATGAAGACGGCATCTTTGGTACATCCGACGCAGTCCGGCGCCCTGTCCCCCAAACACCAACAAGAGGACAAAAAAATACAGAGAGATGTTTCTATTGACGATCAAGTATGTCGTCTTGACCCATAAATATAATTTCCCCCTAACTTTTGCTTTTACCTCTGCACGGACTTTTAACATTCGTTCTCATTGAAACTCCCCCAATGACTGCTTCAACCACGGCCCCGACAACAATTTGTCCTTGCCTCCCCCCTTGCCACTCATAACGTCCTTCAACGCGCGCCCTAGTCTCTCAACTCCCTCTTTCAATTCGGCCTCTCCCTCCCAAGAAAAGCAAAGCCGAATGCACTCTTCAAACCTCATGCTATCATCGCCATCAACAGCGAAAATAGGACCTGCGGCCACAATAAGATTTTCTTTCTCTAGACACCAGTTTGCGAGTCGTTCAGAATTGACTCCTTTTGGTAGATCGAGCCAGATGAAGAAGCCACCGAAGACATCTTGGCCTTTGAGGCTTTGTTCTCCAAATTTAACACCTAGTGGTAATATGTTCTCCTTGAGAGCAGTCATCATGATTGTATGTCGACGTTGATACGCAGGCTGCAATACCTCTCGAATATGTTTTGTTAATGAGCCGTTCGTAAGTAGTTCGTGCATGATGGTTGACGACATTTGGCTTGGTGCTCCCCCGCTGTGGGAACTTCCGCACTGCGAAAGTCCGTAGATTAGTTTCCTTGATGCATCTGCCCAACCTACGCGCATTCCTGGTCCGGCAATCTTGCTGAAGGATCCGTTGCTTAGGACGTGGCCGAACTCTTCGGGTGCTGGTATTGGGGAAAGAGTGCGGTCTATGTCGATTAGACGGGGGAGGAGGGCTTTGGTTAGTGGTGTGGTTGTCGTTAGAGTTTGGGTTTCTAAGGAGCATGTTTTTGTTGGCCATTGAAGAAAGTCGTAAACATCATCGGTTATAACTAGGGCGTTGTGTTGCCGAGAGAGCTTAACGAGCTGTTGCCGGGCATGGACCGACATGCTAGCGCCGGAAGGGTTGGAGAAGGTCGGGACACAGTAGATTATGTGACGATAGAGTTTGGCGTAAGCTCGGGATTGTTTGAGTGGCTGCGTGGGCAATTAGCTATGCTGTTGAGATGAAATCAAAGCAGAGAGAGAGAGCATTGCAGCCATTGAAGTGGTCTTGGTAAAACAGGGTCTTATCACTTTCTCTATTGCCACCATCACTTGGAGGAGAGTAAAAGGAATAGCTTTGACTTTACTTGATCGTATGACCAGCTTGGGGGACCGAAAATGAAGGATGGAAGGCAGCTTGTTACTCCGCCTGAATAATAGAATACTCAACTGCTAGCTCTGGCATGTGTATACGGAGGACTTGGACAGCAGTGTACTTAACGCTCCCAAACGCAAACGCCAAGAGCAGAATTGAGCATTCAGAAATGCCGAGACGTCCTCCTTCACTCGAAGACTAGCAAACTGGACAACTGCATTTGACAGAAGCTACTACGTCAACTCCAGTATCACTCTCATGCACATTGGTGCAGATGTATATACTGCTTCGCACCAACGACAGAAAAGAAGAAGAAGAAGAAGAAGAAGAAGAAGAAGAAGAAGAAGAAGAAGCCGAACTTACAGCCTCATTGTTATCAAGCTGGCCATCCACTTTCTCGATTTCCCTCTGCAACCACTCAAAATCAACACCCTCAGCCCCCTCAGGCACAGCCCTCAACCTGCCCGCAAAGCCCGCATCCTCAAAGATCCTACAAGCCAAAAAGTAACAAGGCGCCACAATCCACACTCTCTTCGTATAGATTGGGTCGGAAAAGACCTGTAGAACGCAAGCTAGATTCTGACTCGCTCCACCCGTGATACAGATTTCTTCTGGGTCCCCTTGCCCTCCCCTTTCCCGGCCCTGAGTCTGCTGACGCGTCGAGTAGAAATCAGACAGCCATCTGGAAAGCTCTTGTCGTAGAGGCTGATAGCCAGGATCGGGACCGTATTGAAGACCCGGTTCGTAAATAGCGGGTGTTGTGAAGGCGATTTGCGCAGCGGAGTTGAGTTGCGATGCCGGGAGCAGAGAGGGATTAGGCCAACCTCTCAATAGATTGATGGCGCTTCTCATGTTGGCACTTGGAAGACGTGAAGGGTTAGAAAGACCACTTCCTCTTCGGATTCTTGGGATCGTGTTCTGTGATATCTTTTGCCCCAATGTTCTGTTTTTGCTTTAGAGTGGAGAAACAAAGGAAGAAGAAAGAAAGTTGTGAATGGGATGAATCAGCTGACGCGAGAGGCTAAATTTTCGTATCAAAACTGCCAACTGCTAAGCTACTCACAATGCTAGCAACGGCATACTTTGTCAAATCGATCTCCTGAAAATAGTCACCCAATAGTCTACTCAATGCTCGCTCAATCCTGGAACTGGTTTGTTTGAAGTGTTTTATGGTTCAGTAGCTAGTCACAACGTCAGGCCTATCGCCATCGAACGTGTACAGCCAAAAGCAAAGATTTGTAAAGAAGCATCTCGACTAAGCCTAGGCTTCCTCATAAATTCTGACTTCCTGTCGAAATTTCCTTTCCCATCTGCAGCGTATCCGCGAGCGCGCTAATAGGTCATGCCAGCACGCTTCCACCAAGCATGCCATAACCCAACGCACAATGTACACGCTGTATGCAATTGCATTCCAGCCGCTGAAGAGACACACACCGGCTCATGAGGATCAGTTACAATTGTTGGTAATGTAGAAAGTAGGGAGCAAGCGAAAAGAAAATTTATCATCAATGATTACAGAGGGCCATTCATTCGTATGTCATGATGAGGCCTCCATCGGTATCCGTGTCCCTCAAATGATGTGCCTTTTGAGGTTAATCTGACAAGATTTATGTGTGAACTGGGGTAGAGACGTGACGTGCGTTGGCCCAAGGGCTGCCGCTATATCCGCCTCTACCACGATAGCCACCACTGCCACGGCCGGAAGTGGGTGTGGAAGATGTGGAAGCATGGTCGGGGCTAGGTGAGGGAAATCCACTCTGTGAATCTCTCGATCGGCCCCCTCTTGGATGTGTAGAAGAAGTATTTCGGGATGCTCCACCACGTCGTCGTGGGTTGCTCTTCTGTCGTGGTGGCAGTAAAGCAGGAGCATTAACAGACTTCACATCGGTCTGGCCAGGAAGCATGATGGTGATGGTATTGCCGAGGGTGAAAGTCAGATCACCAACAGTGGTGACATGAGATACAAGAAATTTCTTTGGGATAGTCTTCGGGGGAGCCGCAATATTCCATGCGAGATCGGGGGCTTTGTGAGGAACGCGAACAACTGGTAGGGATCCCATCTCTTGTTCTTCGAAGCACTCTTCGGCAGCAGGCTTCGTGGCAACAGTATCATCATCGATTGCTGAACCAGAAGTGGCGGTTGGGAACGAAACTGTTGCAGCAAATTGAGAATTTGGAAGTTCAAGAGCGTTCTTGCTCGAAGAGTCCACAGCGAGGGCGTGGGATTTTGGGGGCGAGTTTTTGCGACCAATCAAAGAGTTGATTTTGTCTTGCCAGCCTCCAGCGGAGGGTCGTACAGTTTCCTGAGTACTATTACCTCTTGCTGGAGCACCTTGACGAACGGAGTTTGCCGAGGGCGGAGCGGGTGCAGCAATGGCAGCAGCGAAAGTGGCTGGCTTGGTAGGCTTCGGTGGACCGATAGGTGCGAGTACTGGTGGTAGTTTAACGACAGGTGGGGGGCGAGGGAAGGAGACATGTGGATGAGCAACGTCGCCATCGTATGCAGGATGTCCTGCCATGGTTGGTGGTGGAGGGGAGGGGGATCCTGGTCTTTCGAAAGAAACGTTTGGATCATCTAGGCGAACATCGCGATTTGGGAAGAACCTTGAGTTACGAACTGGAGGCGATGCATTCATGCCAGGAAGGGAGCCAGAATTTATTGTGTTGTTATCATGCCCGCTTCGACGCCAGGTTTCGTTGAACTGTGGGTGAAGTACTTCGTGTCTACTGCCAGCTTGCTCCGATTGGTTCCAAGTCGGCGAGGTTACTGGTGGTTCGCCGTGAATGGTCGTGACGTTGGCTTGAATGGCTGTGCGTGATCCATCCTCGTTCAGGTGCACCTGTCGCCAAGTATCTTTGAAAACGGGCTGTGGGATTTCTGGGGCCAGTCCAGCATCCTGCAGAGCGCGTCTCCGGGCAAGGTCATCTGTTTGCTGTTGTACAAGCAAAGCGTCCTCTTGAGCAAGTTTTTCTGGTAGAGAATTCCATGCCGCAACCTGCTGAGCACGATTTTGTGGTTCTGCACGCGAAAGGCCTTGTTGTCTGTTTGGTGGTCCAATTGGAGCAGGTCGAGTTTCGTATTGATCGCGACCACGAGCTTGTTGATAATGGCCGTTACCATTGACGCGATGGACAGTTGGTGGGCCGATTGGACCTGGATTCGATGATCCCTGATGCATTTCAGGCAACCTGCTCAGTTCCGGATTGAAGGTACCGTTTCCAAGAGTCTTGTCGTTGCTGGGAGAGCCCCACACGTTCCTCGACGAAGTCTGTTGTGGCGGAGGAGCTGAACCCCACGTAGTGTAGCGCTCAGAGTTGGATGGAGCTGCGTTCTGCCACGGCTGGGGACCTCTGCCTTCTTGGGCAGTTGAGGTCGGAGGAGCAACAGCATGCACACCGTTGACACGGTTTTTGAGACCTTGTGGTGGTGATTCGATTTTATTGGTCTCGAGTGAATTTGTGGTGGAAGTCGCATCCCCTTCAGATGCTTTCACCTTTGAAGATTCTGACGCGGAAAGCGCGTTAGTCGAGTCACGAGTTTGAATCTGCGTGGGCACAGAAGGCTTTTCCTCCTTAGACATATCTTTCTGCTTGCTCTTGCTTTCTGGAGCTGGGCCCATAGCCTCAAGCTTTAGACGGATTCGTTCCTTTCTTGCAGCTTCTTCCTTCGCCTCTTCGTCCTTTCTCCTCTGGATGGCCGCCTCGCGTTTTTCTCTCATGAGCTTTTTCTGCTCTTCAACGTCTTCTTGAGTAGGAAACCCCGGTATTGGCTGGACTGGCATGTGCATGCCATCAGACATCGGGGGTACAGTCTGCCCAGCGACTGGGTGTGGTGAAGGGTGACTGGTGACAGGAGATGCACGATAGCCTCGTTGGTGTGGCTGTTGGCCAGAGGGTGAAAAGTTTCGAGGGGACGAGGGTGCATCACTTACAGCAGCAAGTGATCCTCGACGGGCATTTAGTAACTCGTGCGGTGGCGGTAGATCATGCCCTCTGCTCATGCGTCTCAACAACCCACTTCCTCCACTAACATTAGATGAAGTTCGACGGCGACCATAGCCAGCATCTTGACCAGATCGATGTGTTTGGAAGGCGGCTGAAGGCTCGGGATGTTCCTGCTGCGTTGGTCTCTGTAAGACAGCAGGTTGACGAGAATGTGCATCATTGCGTGCACCTCCTCGGCGGTTATCATTCACAGGCTCATATCTGCCTGATTGTGAGTTGTACAATTCCCGGCTACCGCTAGGACCGTTCTCTCTCCACGATCGGCTGAAATCATCCGCTGCTATCTCCTTTGCGGGTGGAGGAGGCATATTTTGAAAGCCATGGAGATCTCTTTGACCAAATCGACTTTGCTGCTGCTGTTGATTTTGAGGAATCTCAATAGCAACTGGGGCAACCCTATCAACAGGTGGCAGAGGAGCCCAAGGCGACTTCACCGGCGTGGGTGGCCCTGGTGGTTTTGCAACCAACGTGGGCTTCTCGGCAGCTCCCTTGAGCACCAGGCCTGCTCTTCCATTCCCAAAGCCACCCGTCTTCACTGTCGGCGATGGAACCGGCTGCATTGGCGCTGGCGATTGGGGCTTTGGCGCCTGCAATGGTTTTATTTCCTTTACTGCAGGCATGGGCTCTGGCTCTGGGGTTGCTTCGCGTGGCACAACCTCATCTGCCTGCTGTGGTAGGGCAACCTTTGTGCCATCTGTCCACTCGATTGTTTCTGGAGCCCAGTCATCATCGTCATCATCGATATCTGCCCAGTTTGCCTGTTTCCCTTCCTTGTCCGATTCCAGTCTCGTAGCCATATGAATACCATAACGTTGTTTAAGCTCTTCATCTGTGAATCGCTTCTGTTCTGGCGGCGGAGCAGCTGGTAAGAATTAGCAAACCACCCTTCTGACATACAAAGCCATGAATATTTGCGACATACGTCTGTTCTTGTTCCACACGGCACTTCCATCAGGAGCTGCCCCAGGTTTGCCGCCATTCGCAGTAGCAGAACTGCGAGGAGCAGAAGCACCCAAGCCATTTCCAGTCTTTGCAACGAGTCGAGGCCTCGCCGTAAATGTTGCTGTAGGTCCGACAGGAGTCGTGGTAGTGCCTGTGCTGGCTTTGTCTCCCAATTTCGAGGGAGCAGCTGCTGCAGCACCTTTTGAGGCAAGAAATGTCTTATTAACGGATACTGGTTTGAAAGACGCAAACTTCTTTACTGTCGAGGTAGTACGAGCATGACCTTTTTCGTCCGCCTGGGCTTTCGCGGTCTTCGAAGCTTCATTATCCGAGCCTCCACTAACGCTGACCTCCGCCGAATTGGCGATTCCATCAGCCGGTTCCTGCTCTGACTCTTTTTTGATTTCATCGCCTGCAGAAGTTCCATTTACAGTTGAGCCTTCGGTGGGAACATCTTGGGTAGGGGTTTCAGTCTTCTAGGCGCAATTAGCAAAGTGCCTTCTGGTACTATACCATCGTCGCGCAGCGTACCAGCTCATTATCATGTAGAGTAGATGGAGTCCCGGCGTTCTCAGTGGTGGCTTCAGTTGCCATCATACGTCTTCAGGGTGTTGTATGAGTTCGAGATGCTGCGCATGCGTTGGCCCGATTTCGTGAATTTGCAAGTTGGACCTGGCGCTAGGCGGAAGCTGAGGATTTCGCGGAGTTGAAGGATACGAGAGTCGCGATACCAAGTATGCAACTGACAAGAGCTTCACGTGTTCTCCTGTGTGGATGTTGGTGGGGAGGTATGGAGAGATGAAAATGATATCTCGTTGTACGCTATCAAGGCTATGTACAAAGGGTGGTCAGGTGAGCTACCGGTACAGTAATCACTTTACAGGGAAGGGAAGGCTGAAAGCCCGTACGAGTCAAAAATAAGGTACGAAGGACATACTGTACATTACAAGCGAGGCACAGCTGAAAGATTCTCCGCTCAACGATGTGTTGCAAATCCTAAGGATTTGTAACCACCCTTTCTTTACATTAAATAGGATGAATTATGATTTGTGAAGGGCTTGATACGCTGCAACTCGGTCTGGGCGTGGAAACAAATGGTGATGAACGACGCCCTCCACTTTCCGATGGAGACAAGTCTCACATGCTGATTCTTGAGACCTGAAGCTACAACGGACCTCTAAAGTATCAGATGCAATCATACTCGAACTACATATTATCTAGATACCTATGGATGGTGCTACAGCCTGGAAAGAAGGAACAAGATAGAGTGTTAAGGATCGTGAGATTTCTTTGAGTCTCCAAGATATCATAATAAATGGATGCTTCGTTCCATAAAGTACTCAAAATAGTATTTAGTAACGAGAGCTCATGCCCCCTTCTTACTCTCCATAGTAGCACGATTCTTGGAAGGTGGAGTGAATGCCAGACTACTCCCTCCTTGCAGTCTAGCTTAGATATGGTAAGTAATAGTAGGGTAGCAACGTCCAATCCTGCGCGTCTCTGAGATAGCTTGAATAAGTCAAATGATTTCTGTAATTATGCATCACTTCAGTAAATACTAGGTCGGACAAGTGCAGCGTTCAGAAGGAAGATAACCCACTGATCAAATCCAGCCATAGCAAATTTAGCCGGCCGGTTCCTGGTAGTTGCGGAAGGTATGTGATACCCATTCCTCGCATCCTGTTGAATCCTACTGTTTACTGAGATCGTGAACTTGATATCTGTCATCGTAGTTAGCAGCCTAGTAATGGACTTCTTGGCCAGTTCTTGCATATGTGAAAGCTCCGTCGCTGACAACCTGAATTTCTTTTTGGCATATCTGCTGGTATCAAGACTGGGACAACCAGCGTTCCACTTTGTTGGACAAGCCCGAAATACCCACTACTATAACCACTCAGAACCGAGGCCATGGGCGGGACAAGGACAGAAGGTGGTCTTTTGTTAAGATTGACTGGTATTCCTCGAAACTCTATTTACATCATACACCCTCCTTCCCCAAAGGAATCTCTATCTAGTGAGCGTTGTTCTTGTGGTGGCCTATACAAAGTCAGTCTTTGGCTTACAGCGTTAACATGTCTTGTGCTACAACTTACGCAAGTGGAAGTAGTAGTTTTGAGCGTAACCAATCAATACAAGGATTCCCACAGCGTGGATGATGGCTAAAAAGTAGAGAAATATCAGGACTGTAATTATATACCCTCAAGACCCTGATGTAGATTTGAACACGTACGCATAGCAGATGCGTTTTTGCCTGAGAAGTGCTTCGCCTTGTACTTGTTGAAGAATCCCTTGGCCTGGGTCTCAGGAGCTGGTCCTCGAGGGAGCTTTTCATAAAAATCCACGACACGCTTCATGCGGACAGCATCTTGTGCAGCGCCGAGTCCCTATTGCCACCATCAGTCCCTGTTCCTCAGTATTCGTCATATTGTTTAGAACGGGCCGCTCGGGTACATCGAAAGCTCGAGGCGCTCGACTGACGCTCGATTGAGGGACCCCTTGAATGGCGGAGAACTTACAGTTGGAGAGGCAACCTAAATCTGGGTTAGCTAACAAGGCCACACTGTGCATGGAGGACACCCAATTGCACATACCTTGGGGGGAATGAGGGTCGAAAGGGCACGGCGAGTAATGAAGCTCATCTTGACTGTGGCGATGGTTAGCCCAATTGAATGCAGAGTGTCATTTCACCAGAGCACGAGTGATAGATAGAGCTGCTAACCTCAATCGGAGTGTCTTGATGAATTAGTAGAGAGGAGAATGTTTGTCTGGTTGAGGTCAAGGTAATAGGTCTCGTTGCCGGCATTCACAAAAGACGACTTTGCGCTAATGACTAAGCCGCTTTGGAAGCCGGAAGCAACGACGACCTCACATCGCGGGCAACAGCTTTGCTTTATTTTACTCCACAACACCAGTAAGGCAAATATGTCACTGCTACGCCCTTCAATTGCGGGCAGAATGCTCAGAAACTCAGGGCCAGTTACCCGCCGGGCTGTTCCTGGGATCCTACGATTCGATAGCCAAATGGCAACCGGCACACCTTTGACCAAATCCGACAAGTCTCAACCAGCTTATCAGACAGGCCAGTCGTCTATGGTCAATCACGAGCAGTCTAAGGATACACAGGTGCGACATAATCAGCCAGACTATACTGCAGAGGTTGACCAAGCCTCATCGTAAGTCTTGCCTCTCTATTCAATTGAGTTTGCTGACCTCTTCAAGCCAATTTACCCCGATTCCAAAGCGAGTAATGAATGGAAGTGAGGATACAGAGGTTCTCCCAGCTGCAGTTCTTTCTGGAGCACCCGTTGAGCTTCAAGCCAGGACAGTACGGTAGGGCTTAGAACTCTGACCTTCCGATGTATAGTCACTCACCAAGGCATAGAATATACCGACCTTCCAAGACAGCAACACAATCTGGAGACTGGCATGGACACCATTGGCGTATGGATTGGGACATACTGGGCAAGGGCCATAGATGGGAGAATCCATTGATGGGTTGGCAATCTTCAGCAGACTTCATGCAAGGAACGCACGTCAACTTCAAGTCAAAGGAGGATGCGATCAGATTCGCCGAAAAGCAGGGCTATGAGTACTTTGTGCAGGAGCCGAATGAGAGAAAGATCATCCCGAAGGCGTACGCCAACAACTTTTTGTGGTCTGATAAGAAGTTGAAGCATATCAGGACTAAGTAGATGGAGCTGGAATTTGTACATAATAAAGAGACGAATAAAGGAACTGCGCCTAATATTTCCCCCACATGATTATATGTTGTGTGGGACGACTATCGTTCTGTTGAAAGTGTGTTCAACTTAGAACAATTGCTGTAACACACAGTGACTCGTTCTCAGTAATTTGAAATAACGACTGGCCCAGAATTATGGCTTCTTTTAAGATAGGGCCTGACTGATCCAAGAAAGGTCCCGTACCGGTAATTTGAAACTGTTTTTTAACTTGAACCAAGTCCAACATTAAGTCATTAAGCGCGTCCGGTTTAAGCGCGCTCGGTTTAGAACTAAGCGCGTGCGCGTTCTCAGTGGCGCGAGCTGTGCAGTACTTCGAAAAGTTTCCCAAGGCTACAACTTGCAATAACCCCACGTCACATCAACCATGGACGATCTCGAATCTCTCGAACTCCTCTCTTTGGTTTCTAAGATAACATCAGAATTGCAGAACCACCTTGGTATCAGCGACAAAACCCTCGCCGAATTCGTTATCGCTCAACATTCGCAATGCAGTTCTCTACCCGACTTTCAGAAGAAGCTGGAGGCGATGGGCGCCGACTTCCCACAGAGTCTTATCGAGAGCATAGACAATCTAGTATTGACGATGCACCCGAAGTTTAAAGGAAAGGGTGGAGAACAAGCTACGAATGGGACACGCAAGATCGAGGAGAAGACGAAGCTATTCACGGGACTTGCGCTTCCTGACAAGGAAATAGTCTGGGAAGAAGACACAGCGGAGGATGCAGGTGGACCAGATGCAATCGATGATACTTTGGCGGCGCTGGAGAGCCTTGGCGACAAAGCCAAGACGCAGAGCTCTTTGCGACAAAGTAGGAAACGAAGTCGAAGCCCAGAGGAAGAAACCCATGACAGGAGGGGACGGAGTAGGAGGGACAAATACAGATCAAGATCGCGGTCAAGAGAGGGCACTCGTAGGCGAAAAATGGAGGGCTATCAGGATGAGGACGAATATGGCCGCTCTCGTAATAGCCACAAGAGTAGCCGGCGAAGAAGAGACGAGGACGACCTTTTCAAACGACCACCTGTCCCAGAAATTGATGAGGAGCCTATCTTGTTCAAAGTTTACGAAGGCCATGTCACGGGGGTCAAAGACTTTGGTGCCTTTGTCAACATACATGGAGTTAAGGGAAAAGTGGATGGACTTGTCCATATTTCAGCCATGATTGAAGGTGCCCGCGTCAATCACCCTTCTGACCTGTTGGAAAGAGGCCAGAAAGTAAAGGTCAAGGTCATCAAGATTGAAAGTGGAAGGATAGGCCTTTCTATGAAGGATGTGGACCAAGAAACTGGCAGAGATCTTGCTCCTCAAGCAAGAATACAATCCGGTGCAAACAATGAGCGTCT
The DNA here is from genome assembly GCA_026119845.1 of Pezicula carpinea. Classification (NCBI taxonomy): domain Eukaryota; kingdom Fungi; phylum Ascomycota; class Leotiomycetes; order Helotiales; family Dermateaceae; genus Pezicula; species Pezicula carpinea. The sequence goes on along the minus strand of JALRMK010000016.1, from coordinate 747,629 downwards.
TGGAGGAGGCAAGGACGAATATGGGTTGATTGATGATAAAGTAGTTGTATTTGAGGGCGACATGTCTTCTAATTCTCGCAGGACAAAAAAGAGAATGACTTCTCCAGAACGATGGGAGATTCGCCAACTGATCGCATCTGGTGTTGTAAAGGCATCGGACTATCCGGATATCGATGAAGATTACAACGCTACACTTAATGGAGAAGGAGAAATGGAGCTGGAGGAAGATGTCGATATCGAAATTCGAGAGGAAGAACCTCCTTTCCTGGCAGGACAAACCAAGCAGTCTCTTGAGTTATCTCCTATCAGAGTAGTCAAAGCGCCTGATGGGTCAATGAATCGAGCCGCCATGGCTGGGACTACGCTTGCAAAAGACAGACGAGAGTTGAGGCAACAGGAAGCCCAAGACAAGGCTGCCCAGGAGGGCTCGAAAGTTGACTTATCAGCACAATGGCAGGATCCAATGGCGAACCCAGACGAGAAGAAGTTTGCAAGTGATCTGCGCAGCGTCAGACCAAATGCAGTTATACCTGAAAAGGAAAGAGCCCAGAAAAAGGAGGTGTCCTATGGGCGAAGGACAGACATGACAATCAAGCAACAACGAGAATCGCTTCCTGTCTACAGGTTCCGGTCAGAGCTGATCAAGGCTGTTCATGCAAATCAGCTATTGATCGTGGTTGGAGATACTGGTTCTGGAAAAACGACCCAATTAACCCAATATCTTGCCGAAGCTGGTTTCGCCAACAACGGAATTATTGGCTGTACTCAACCACGTCGTGTGGCTGCTATGTCAGTAGCAAAGCGTGTTTCAGAAGAGGTCGGTTGTGAACTTGGACAAGAGGTTGGATACACCATTCGGTTTGAGGATTGCACCAGTCCCGCCACCAAGATTAAGTACATGACGGACGGTCTGTTACAGCGGGAGATCTTGATGGACCCAGAGCTCAAGAGGTATTCAGTCATCATGCTGGACGAGGCTCATGAGCGCACCATTTCTACAGATGTTCTCTTTGCTCTACTGAAGAAGACTTTGAAGCGTCGCCCAGACCTTAAGGTCATTGTGACATCCGCAACCCTTGATGCCGACAAATTTTCGGCTTACTTCAACGAGTGCCCTATCTTTTCCATTCCAGGACGGACGTTCCCTGTAGAGGTCATGTACAGTCGAGAGCCTGAATCGGATTATCTCGACGCGGCGCTTGTTACAGTGATGCAGATTCATTTGACAGAGCCACCTGGAGATATCCTCCTCTTCTTAACCGGACAGGAAGAGATCGACACCAGCTGTGAAATCCTAAGAGAACGCATGAAAGCTCTTGGGCCTAGTGTTCCTGAACTCATCCCACTTCCTGTATACTCAGCTCTACCCAACGAGATGCAGAGCAAGATTTTTGACCCTGCGCCTCCTGGAACACGAAAATGTGTTATTGCCACCAATATCGCTGAAACCTCCATTACAATCGACCATATCTACTACGTAATTGATCCTGGCTTTGTCAAGCAAAATGCCTATGATCCGAAACTTGGTATGGACTCGCTTGTTGTGACACCTATTTCACAAGCCAACGCCAAGCAACGTGCCGGTCGTGCTGGAAGAACAGGGCCAGGAAAGTGCTTCCGTTTATATACAGAGGCTGCTTTCCAATCTGAGATGCTGCCAACTTCTATTCCCGAAATCCAGAGACAAAATCTGTCACATACAATCTTAATGTTGAAAGCAATGGGCATCAACGATCTCCTACACTTCGACTTTATGGATCCACCACCAACAAACACTATGTTGACAGCTCTAGAAGAGCTATATGCTCTCTCAGCACTAGATGATGAAGGTCTTCTAACTAGGTTAGGTCGCAAGATGGCCGATTTCCCCATGGAACCCGCTCTAGCCAAAGTTCTGATTGCCTCAGTCGATCTCGGCTGTTCCGACGAGGTCCTCAGTATCGTAGCTATGTTGAATATGCCAACAGTATTTTATCGCCCAAAGGACAAACAGACACAATCCGACCAGAAGAAAGCCAAATTCCACGATCCCAACGGAGATCATCTCACACTTTTGAACGTGTACAATGGCTGGAAGCAAAACAAATTCGCTAAGCCATGGTGTTTTGAGAATTTTATCCAAGAACGAACCATGAGAAAAGCTAAAGATGTTAGAGATCAGCTCGTCACAATTATGGAACGTTACAAGCACCCTATCGTGTCCTGTGGTCGAAACACACAGAAAGTAAGACAAGCGCTCTGCAGTGGATTCTTCCGTAATTCGGCACGCAAGGATCCACAGGAAGGCTACAAAACGCTCATTGAGGGGACACCCGTCTACCTCCATCCCAGTTCAGCACTTTTCGGGAAACAAGCTGAATGGGTTATTTACCACACCCTTGTGCTCACCAGCAAAGAGTACATGCATTGCACGAGTAGTATTGAACCGAAGTGGTTGGTCGAGGCTGCACCTACATTCTTTAAGGTCGCACCAACAGACAAGCTGTCCAAGAGGAAGAAGGCGGAGAGAATCCAGCCATTGTACAATAAGTTCGCTGCTGAGGATGACTGGCGACTATCTGCACAAAAGAGGCAAGGAAGGGGAGGTGGAGGTGGAACATGGGGATAGAGCGATACCTGACTCGGATTGTTAGGGGTTGTGGCTAATAGGAAAGCAGCATTTGCAGAAGGCGTTGAGCATGGTTGATCATTTGTCCTGTTTTCAAATGATTAGATTTGAAGAATTAAAATCTTTCAAGGTTCCATCACTTGTCCCGTACTATTAGTTGATCATCTTACTGACTTCGACCACTTAAGGTTTATCGCAAATGTTTTCCTTCCTAAGGTGCGTAGCGCTCGATTTGTCTCATCCCATCTCATGGAAATTGATGACTGAGTTATCCCCGATGACCGGATGACTGGGTTACCTTCCAGTTGGAAATGTTACCCAAATAAATTCGATGGTCTAAATACGAATGCTATCTTGAAGGACTTGGTTGCTTTATTGACATACTTTTCAAGCAAGAAGGCGTTATGTTTCTTGTCAAGGATTGACAAATTCAGTACTTTGTCTTCCAAGGCTGTTTCGGGAGTTCCTCACTGACAACTAATCTTGAGTTACTGCAACTTCCACTGCAGTTCATACTAGAGAGTGTTAAAATAGGGGCTACCCTACTTCTTTGTTCATATGCCTCCTACGACGTAGTGGGCAATCTTCTTCGTAAGCCTGACCAAAGTCAAAGGCATGCAATACAGATGCACCGAGAGATCAGATTGCGGTAAGTACGCTAGATATAGCGAGTCCATAATTCTAGAATATGGGAAGGATGTTCCCCTGTCTGGTTTGATTGCCTCTTGTGCCCCCAAGTTTCAAGTCCTTGGGTACCTTTACCTTGTTTTATAATAAGTCTTGGAGTTAGTCGCCTCTTCTTCAGTGAGTCGTTTGGTAATGACGTCTACTCATTGGCTCATGGAGATAGGACATAAAGTTCTCTTGAACCTGGAGAGGGAATAGGCCACCAGGTTATCGCACTTCGATAATACTAAATCGTTAGTGAGTTGTTCGAGCATTTCATTCAAGACTTGCTCTAGGCACGTACGAGTAATAGAAGGAGCAAAGTAGGATTTATTCGAGACAAAGATAGTTGGCCATATCTTCTTTGAACTGCTGGTTGGGTTTGAGTAAATTATGTGCAAGTTCTAGGGATGAGCTACGAAGTACCCTGAACAATCTTGTATTTCTAAGCGTATCGCTTGTCTTGGATACCTAATTACGCGAGACTTTTCTTTGGTGCGTAACCCAGGGGTCAAACATCAGGGATTCTAGGATATTTACAAGATCGCCTTAGATACTTGTCTTCTCCAGCTTCTTTGCAATACGGTCGTCTTTGATGATATCCGCTGCCTTCTCAGCAACAGCATACACAGTGGCTTGGATATTGCCCCGGGGTATCATAGGGAAAATACTCGCATCCACAATTCTCAAGTTTGGTACACCATAGACTGTCAATCTCTCGTTCACCACTCCTCCAAGTTTCTCCGGTAACATCGAGCAAGTGCCAATGACATGGTAGTGCGAGATGAAGGTCTCCTCCACAATCTGCTTGGCCTCCTCTAGGGTCTCCACCTTCTTATCCGAATGTATCCTTCGCCCACCTTTCTTCAGCAGTGATGCCATTGGCTCAGTCCCCGCAAGAGTTTCCAGATACTGAGTGTGTCTTCCGTGCAGCTCCAGATCCAAGGGGTGAGAGAAGTAACGTGGATCCACGGTTGGCTGATCTGTGGCTTTTGGCGAATTGATATGGACAAATCCACGGGAGAAGGGGTGGTTCAGAACAGACACAATACTGATGTAGTTGCCCTCCTTTCCCATCCCATAGATACCTTTTAGCTCTGGACCATCTCGCGCGACGATCTGGAAGGGCGCCATGGTATACTGTCCAGAAGCATCTTGTGGGTCATGAAGAAAGGCTCGCATGAGCTCATATTGCTGTTTTTGCGACGGGACACTGTTGTACTCATCTGAATCGAGGTATTTGCTCAACAAGCTGTCAAGCTCAGCCTTCGGAAAGTCTTTGAGCGGCATGAAGGACGATACGATGGGCACTCCGGACAAAGGACCTGCACCTGCTGTTTGATAAGCAGCCATTGCAGCTCCCGCGATCTCCGGGTTTCGCAGAACATCACCAGACACTTGGTCGTCGGCCACTTCCCAGCTGAATGGCACGTATCCATGATCTTGGAGGTTCTCTCCGACGTTGGGGTTATCAACCAGTGTCTCAATGCCATGCTCTTTGAGGAGACTCGCGCTACCGATACCCGAGAGCTCCAGAAGCTGTGGGGTCTTGATTGTCCCGGCAGCAAGAACTACCTCCTCGGCTGCGAGGATATCTCTTTCAACGCCATCCTTAGTCACGGCCACAACTCCTGCTGCAGATAGAGCTCCATCAGGCCCTTTCTTGATGATGATCTTCTTTACCAAGACTTCGGTCAAGACATGGAAATTCGGACGAGCCGCGACTTCAGAATTGTAGTATGCCGAACCAGCATGACTTCTCTTCTTGCTTACTGGGTCAACGATGCCCGGATTGGTGAAAGCCCCATTTGAAATACCGGAAATTGGATCTCCCGTCAGGTCATGCTTCAAGTTGGAGAATACTCTGGGCCAGGCTTTGTTAAACGGCGTGTATGCGTCTGGCTCTCCAAACGACAATTGAATTGGACCATCGATTCCCTGGAGCTTTGGATCAACATAGCTAAGTGCGAGATCTTCCTGGGCCTGTTTGGATGGCATGGTCAAAGTATGGAACTTTCGAAGATAGGGAGAGAAGGCCTCAAAATTCCAGCCAGGATTTCCAAGTTTTTCCCATGCATCCATACCGGACTTGGAGGGATATATCACCATACCCAGGTTGATGGCCGTAGAACCACCCAGGGTCCGACCCTTGGGTTGAGCTACTTTGCGGCCCTTCAAGTGCTTCTATACGGCTGTCAGTTGCACATGCCGTCGCCTAATTATCAAAAACGTACCTGAGGTGTGCTCATGAAGCACCAATCAAAGTCTGGATCATCGTACAAGCTGGCCGCAAGACCTGGGGTGACGATCCTAGGATCATCGAGACGATTTGAACCGGCTTCAAGTACCAGCACTTTGACACTCGGATCTTCTGTAAGACGCGTGGCGACAACAAGACCAGTTGTTCCACCGCCAACGATCACGAAATCGAATCTCTCTGTGGCCAAGAAGTCGGTCGACTCAGGTGCATGAAGATTGCTGGACATGATGGTTAAGGGATAGCTTTGCTTCGGCAAGACTCTTGTCACAAGGGGGTTCGCAAGGCTGACCTCTGTGTCTTATGTGAACAAAACAGAGAAAGGGGCTTTGATGTGCGTGACGGAGATGGAAGACAAGATGAGGACCTGCGTGCAATTCCCTCTTTCGAGGCGCAGGAGCAGCTGTTATGCGTGAGCTGCACTTGCCGCTGGATAGCTAGGCAGTGAGTGGAACAATCAGTGGGACAGCCAGGGACAGTCAGTGGGCTCTGGATCCTAGTAGCAGGTCCCCAGGCCAGAGGTCGATCGGGGCAGTCCAGGGACCCTGTTCGTAAGGTGAAGTTCAGCGTTGATGTAAATACTTCCAGGACTTCGTTCATCCCCAGGTCCTGTCCGGGTATGATAGGGGTACCAGGTTAGCAGCTCTGCGTGTGCTGCACTTTCGTACCTACCACGGTCCTTGCTGAGTTACTTCGTAGAGACTGTACGGAAGTGCCGTCCTGTCCTCAGTATGCGCAGGCCGGACGAATGCTCCATGGCGGCCCACTGCATGTCCATTGCCATTCATTGCCCATAGCTTCCTGCAGCGAAGTGTCGGTGCATTTCTGACGCGATCATCTGTCGACGTGCCCCGAGGAATAGCCACGATTCACTGCCAACGTATCAGGATGGCGATCGGCGGCGAGGTTGGGGGCGTTGGTGCTGGGTCGTGTACAGGAGAGTGCTTATAACGTGCGTGGAGTCGTGGAGTCGTGGAGTCGTGGAGTCGTGGACGGAGGAGTCGTGGGCCTTCGCGATGGGAGTGGTTCATGCTGTGCTGTGCTGTTGTCTGTATACAAGGCTGCCGTGGGGGGAGTGCTTCCTCGCCGTTTGATTTCTGTGCTGTCGCCAAATGTACCAGACGTGAATCGAAGGGGGTGCCAGACCATGGATGTGTGGATCCGAGTTGTATTGCACCGTTGTATTGCATCGCAGCACTCGGCAGCGCCCAGGGCATGAATCGCTTACCTAAGGTATCTAGGTACTATCGGTAGGAGTTCTAGCTATTTCGTTCCTATAGTCTAGGTCTTCACCACCACCACCACCACCACCACCACCTCCACCACCACCACCTCCACCACCACCTCCACCACGACTGTTGTAATGTCCTGTGCCCCTTCACGACCAAGATGTTCATGCAAAGGCACAGCACCAAGCCATCAATACGCCCTCGTCGTCTCCACAACAAGAACGCGTCCCTGCACACGAGGCGATCACCCAGGCCTCAATGTCCTGTCCCCGGAGCCACTGCCTGAACTCGGAGAGCAGCTCCACAGCTGGTCAAGTGAAAGCTGGTCGCGACAGGAAACCTATAGTTACAGTATGCAACGACCTGTGGAGACGCAGGTCCTGTAAACACTGCGCACTGCTCTCCTCCGTGCCTCCGTGCAGCATGTCCATTGTCCTTCCAAGTATCCGGGTTGGGCTGCTCGCAGTCTTCTTTCTACTGGCCAGATTCCGAGTCAGTGGCTTGGTTTGCGTTGCAAAGTACCGTTGGTACCTATAGGCAGGCCGATCTCAATTACTTCGGAGCTTGGGATGCTCAAAGAGTGCTTGGCCCGTGTCGACGACCGTGTGCAAGCTGGCGGCACGCTATCTGCATCTGTCCATCTTTGCATCGCCATATCTCTGCTTCGGTACGTACAGTCGAGTCCAGCGCGCTGCTGACCCTGGTCTTGAAGAACCAGAGTTTTGTCCTGGGGACCAGCATGCCTGCATGCCTGCAACCCGACAACCCCCAATGGCGTGTTCACGCTTCTTCCGTATGCCTGTTCTAGAACCCATTGAAATGCAAAAATGACTCTCACGCACGACACTCGTTGCACTGTTCTCCTAAGAGATCTTCATCCATGGGCGCAGGCCAGGAATAGGTTGAGACGGAGACGCAGTGCCTTTACTTCATCTCGAAACTCCCCTACGAGGCGTCCATGGCGTGCGATTTCCTGTTCCTTCAATCATACTCAACTTGTGTTTTGATTTGAGTGAGGACGAGATAATACACACCCGACACGTTCATCATGACCTACGACTTGACTGTCGCACGAGCGCGCAATCCTCTAATTGCGATTACCGTCTTTGCAGCCATTGCCGTTCTGACTACAGTTCTGCGCCTTCGAGCTAGAATGAGCAGAGATCTCGGATTGGCAACCGACGATTATCTGATGCTTGGGGCCCTATTTTTCTTGTTCGTCTCGATAGGAATTCAGTTTGCGTGTATGGCGGCCAACATCCTTCCGTCAAACTCCAACAATCTGACTGGTTACTCTCTAGGCGTCCTTGCTGGAGGTGTAGGTCGACACATCGAAGATGTGCATCCACTTGACGTTGTCAAGACCCTGAAGGTACGTCTCCCCATGATCGTTCACGTCAATCTCGCTCACCAAAACTGCAGCGTACGTACCCACTAGACAAAAGTCTTGTTTGAAGCCGGCTGCCTCTCAGGAAGTGAACGAAGTTCCCTTCAGCACAAGAAACTGTTACACTAGTCGCGTCCTCTAGAACATGGCATACTGACCACAGATTCCAAACAGTGATACTCCCATTTGAAGCTCTGTACGGCGTTACGCTATGCTTAATCAAAACTTCTGCTGTAGCATTTTACATGCGTATCTTTGGCACGGCTAGAAGCTTCCGCATCTCAGCATACGTCGCTATTGGTATTCTCATCGCATGGGCCATTTCGGTCATCCTCGAGACCTTTCTCCTTTGTCGACCCCTCGCCTTCAACTGGGACCAAACCATAGATGGCGTTTGTGGAGACCGCAACACTGTCTACGTCTCAGCTGGAGCGCTCAACGTAATCACAGACTTCATGGTAATGGCGTTGCCGGTACCGCATATCCTGTCATTACAACTTGCACTGCGGAAGAAACTTGGACTTCTCTTTGTGTTTTCTCTTGGATTATTGTTAGTCTCCCATCTACCTACCTCCCTCTCCCTACGCATCATTGACCATTTCGCAGCATTACCATAGTCTCTATTATTCGCATCAAGTCCCTCCAAGTAATCTCCTTCACCGATCCAACCTTCACGCTCCCACTCGGCCTCTTCTGGACAACCCTTGAGCCCTGCCTCTGCATCATCAACGCCAATCTACCCATGACACGTACCTACCTCGCAGGTAGATTCCCTACTATTTTCGGCTCAACGAGAGATCGCACCTACGGAACAGGCAACAGTGGCCGGCAAAGAACGCAAGGCGGCGCGTACGGAAGCAAAGGATCTAGAACCACATTCGAGATGTTGGCAGATCCTCGCGATACGGTTAGGTCGAGAAGTGACTCCAAGGGCTTTAGAACTGGGACGAGGAATGTCATTAGTGGGGGTGGGAGCGAGGTGGATAGTATTGAGAGCCAGAAACATCTGACGGCCAATTCAAGGAATAATCAGATTATGGTTGGGCGGAGCGTGAATATTGAGAGAATGTAGGATCAGATGTGGTACGATAGAGATTTGATACACAAACACAACTGGGTTTAGCGCTACGTTTCCTAGACATCTCAATCACAAATGAGACAAATAGTCCTAGCGATGGTTTTGGCGACGGCTTTACACAACAATTTGCTCCCTGGAAGTTACCAAGAAATGATCGCTCGGTGATAGCACCGTCAAAACCCGAGCGACTGATCCTGTCGCCTTGTTCCTACCCAAGTTCTGGTAGTCCTAGTCCTAGCTCTTGTTAACACTTGTAGGTAATGTACGTAAGGTCTAAATACAATGTAAGTAATCCATACTAGGACAATTAACACCTGTTGACCTAAGAGTCACGTGCTCTTGATTTTAAATCCTCATATGGACGAAACTCATCCTTCACATCCTGTATCTCTTCATTCCTTCGGTTCCTCCGGAATTCCTTCACTCCTTGGAATCCTTTAAATAGATCAGACTGCATCATTAGATTTGTACTTGATTGCATGCTCAGGATAGAGTCTTGGCAATTCCCTCATTTCACTATATCGATACTGTAGAACTACCTTTCTAAAAGGACAATCAACATGCAACTTTTACACCATCCTATACCTCTTTATGCCTCACCTTTCAAGCCAACTTGACGGGCTCATAACACCTCATGTGTTAATTAACGTCTACAGAGAGACTACGTCGCCATCCTCGTTAATAAACTCACCGACAACAAGTTCCCCCTGTATCTCGTCTTCTACATCCTCGCTCTTTGCCTTTAGAATACAACGCGGGATGCTACAATAGCTTATACTGTCAATACATCGCGCTTGACCAAAGATAACCCCGACACGCTCATTAGGTACGACACTCTTTGCGACGACGGCGCTGAACCCGCCGTCGAAAGCAAAATCGCTTCTGCCTTGTAAAATGGACTTGCCTGGTGTGATTGCATACATGACGCCGCCACATGATATAATGCCGCACAGTCGTAATGTATAAGGTTGTTGGGAACAAGCAAATAAATCGACAGTTCCCATTTACAATCATACCGGCACCAAGAATCACGCACGCGTCCACGGATGGTCGCAGCCTTAAACGACGGACGGTTGGGAGCTGTCACAAGGCCGCTTAATCGTGGGAGAAAGTATTTCTATTGTGACACACTCAAGTTGCGCAAAGCAGTCAGTAAATAGTACACCTGAACCGGCAGAGTTTTCATGATGCATCTACCCTTAGTACAACACCACATGGCGGTCCAATTTTACGTAAAACCAAGATAGACATTGAGCAAAACTCCTAGAAAGATGGCAACCTCAGCAAGGTATCGAAATATTCAGATGTTCACTTTAAATATGCTATTGTCGGTAGATAACCCTTATTATTTGATCTATGTGTTTGCTGGCCTTATTTCGGTCGCAATCACATACCAGATTATCTACAACCACTTCTACCATCCTCTGTCTAAATACCCTGGCCCTTTTTGGGCAGGTGTGACTCGAAACTGGATAGCTTGGCACAACTTCCTGGAGGATGAGACGGCTATATGCTGGCAACTTGTACAGAAACATGGTGAGCCAATCCCTGATAGTTAAACAAAGTGCTAAGTCCTCTAGGGCCCGTTGTGCGAATCAGTCCAAACCTGCTATTGGTTGCGAAATCTGTATATCTCCCAGAGATATATCACAGAAGAGCAGTTAAAACGGCCCATTACAATCTCCTTGGCTTTGGTCGAACACCCTCTGCTTTTCATTATATCTTGCATGCAGACCATGCAAACCAGAGGAGGTTGGTAGCCAATGCGTATGCATTCTCTGGTGTGAAAGAAACGGAGGCAATCGTCGATGTTCAAGTACAAGCCTGGATTTCAAAAGTTAGGGAGTTATTTTGTAGCAAAGAAGACTGCCGAAACCCCTTCGACTTCGCACCCTGGGCATCCTATCTCGCGTATGATATCATGGGGCGTCTAGGGTTTGGAATCGATCTTGAGTGTACGAAAAAGGGACATGATGACGTAGGATTAATCAGTGGCTTCAAATCTGGGTTGCGAGCTTTTGGTTTCGTAACAAGGAATCATGTTGTAGCTGAATGGGTCAATTGGAGCTTTATTGGGAGATTTCTCGAATGGCAGGTTCCGCGAGACAACACCATAGGAGTGCTTATGAGATTTGGGAAGAAGCTCTTATTGGAGAGGATTGAAGACCTCAAAGATCCGAACAAGGAGATAAAGAATGATATGCTACAGAGGTAAGTTAAGAGCATACTTGAAATCAATGTGGATGAACGAATATTCCTTCTAACTCTTATAGATTGATCGATTCCAGAGACCCCGACGGGAGACCGATGTCTCTTGATTCTATCCACAGCGAATTGACAGTCATCTTACTCGCGGGTGCCGATACCCTTTCAACAGCAACCTGTGCCATAATCACATACGTTTTGTCATCTCCTACTACACTTGCAACAATATTAGCCGAGATCAGGCAGATTCGAGCAAGGGGTCTACTTTCTCCAATCCCTCAACAACATGAAGTGCTAACTCATTGCCCATACTATGTTGCTTGCGTGAAAGAGAGCATGAGACTTTGTCCTAGCGTGCAATCAATATTTCCCCGACTCGTCACAACCGAGCATCATCTTGTGTTAGAAGGCAATCCAATACCTGCAGGGACTGAAGTTGCCTGCAATCCTTGGATTACACACCGCGATGCTGAAATATACGGAGATGATGCTTGCGACTGGAGACCAGAGAGATGGCTTGAGAAGCAAGGGGAAGCTGGAAAGATGCTCGATAAATTTAACTTGAGTCTTGGATTCGGGAGTCGGATATGCCTGGGACGAGAATTAGGAATGATGGAGCTAATGAAGAGTCCTCTGGTTGTAAGTCCCCACAATCTTCGTCTAAATGAAGACTATCTTTTTAACTAAGCGAAGTTTTTGGAAACTTTCGATGCACAGCTGATGGGTGTTGGGGATGGATGCCCACAACGGCGGCTAACTTGTACGGGTGGTGTGGCTGCTTGGGAACAGGTCTGGATGAGCGTTCGGGACAGGCAGGGGTTTGATTGCTAAAAGATTTACCTTCACGTAAAAGGTACCGGTGACTAAAGGGAACTCCCGATTTGCGTAATTCCGACAACCTTCATACAGATGGTACGGACATTTCAGTATTACGGCCGTATATCGTGGGTGGGCAGAGATCGCCCGCAAAGCTCACTATAGACCAGTCTTTGAATTTTTCCGAGAAGTCTTGCCCAGTGACGGGCGCTCTTTAACCAGCAATATAGGAAACCTTTCACTAAGTCGGCTTGACTGCCAGAACACCTAGATAATAGCTTGAAAAGCTTTTAAAATCATGATACCAAGCGTTTTATACGACTGTGCAAATTTCACGAGCGAGTTTGAAGAGGTGTATACTAATGTACAGAGGTAAGATGTGCCACGAGCTCCACGGTTTTCATTTTCACTCTCTTGGTAATCACTGTTATGTAGAAGTATATAGGAGCATATCATGCTCAGTCATTTAGGTTCTCTTTTTATCGAAGTATCTATGGAGGCATACCTCTAAGACACAAACAAAAGCTGGAGTTACTTGCAAGGAATGTTGCGCCGTATACGAAAGAGCAAAACATATAGATTATCCTATATCACAACGTCCAATGCAATCAAACACTCCATAGATCAACACCCAAGTAGCTCTGGTGCAAACTCTCTAAGATGAAATATCCGAACTTGGAGTGAGGTTGGTATTGTCAGTCTTGTCAGCGGCGATCTCCGCAGCCACACGATCTGCTGGTGCCATGACCCATTCGCCGGCAAGATCCTCGAGCGTTTTTCTCTTAGTCTCAGGAATGAGGAGAGAGGTGAAAATACCTGTGAACATGAATGCTGAGTAGATCTGCATGACATGGTTGAGCCAAGGATTGGCATTTGAGTCTCCAGTGTGATAACCTCGAGTTCGGAGAGGGGCAATGGCAGCTTGCGCAATGATGGAACCGACCTTTCCGGTAGCAGCAGATATACCATGGGAGGTAGAACGGTATCGCGTTGGGAAACACTCGCCAGGAACGATGAAAGTGGTAGCACTAGGACCTGTTCAAATTTGTCGATTTAGTAAGAATTTAAACACTATTTTGGTAGGAGACTTACCGAAGTTAAAGAAAAACTGGACTAGGACATAAACAGCAAACATGGCATGGGGTGAGATGTGATCGAAGGCGAAGCCCCAAACGATAAATAGGATGGTAAGGATACAGAAACCTATCACTTGAATTGGTTTACGACCGATTATGTCGACGGTAGCAGCAGACATCCAAAGACCTGGGATAGAACCGGCGCAGATGAGGATGCAGTTACCAGCGGCAAGATTGTACAGTTTATGGTACACATTGTCCCCACCAGCATATCCAATGGCCGTAAGGACGGTGGAGGAATTGAGAGCAAGGCCATAGAAAGCAACGTCGAAGACAAACCATGAACCAGCGGTACCGAGAAGGATCTTACCATTCTGCCAATTACTATAGAAGGAGATGAAGTCCTTAAAAGAGGCCGTTGGGACCTCGAGCTGGTCTGCTTGTCGAATAGCTTGGGCACGGCTGAGCTCATCTGGTCTACCCTCATGCTTTCCAACCATATAGGCCTGAACATCCTCTCCCGCCTTCTCGACATCACGAGCGACATCAAATGTATATCGTGGTGTTTCGGGAATAGTAAGACGATAGTAGAGAGCCGTACAAGCGGGAACAGCCCCAAACCCTATCTAATGTCAGATTTGGCAATATGAGGGGACCATATGAATGGCTTACCGACCAGAACACGCCACATCTTATCAACAGCAAGACGACAAACATCAGTACATGTTGCATAGCTGGTGGCGGTTTGAAGAGACTCTTTGAAACCCGCAACAAGTATGAGCATAACTATGCCACAACAAAGTTGACCAAAACCTTGTATAGCAAAGACGGAACCCATCATAGCACCTCTCCACTTGGTGGTAGCGAACCTGTGAGATATCTTAGAAGTTAGTTGGGATAGGAGAAGCAAGGCTACTTACTCGGAGGTAATGATAGCGGAAAGTGGATAATCACCACCAATACCAATTCCCATTATCACACGCCAGAAGACAATGACACCAACTAGTGAAACGCTAGGGCCTGGTGAGGTGAGAGCTTGGGCCAAAGTTGCGACAATGATGAGGATAAGCTCAAATCCGTACATCCTCTTACGACCGAAGATATCGGCAAGAGCACCGAAACCGAGTTGACCGATGACAGTTCCACTAGAGGTTGCGATCTTAATAGCAGTATCTTGGGGAGTGGACATGGTGCCTTTGTCTTGATTGAAGAATACTATGCCCAACAAGATAGTGAGGAGGGAGACGGCAAAAATATCGTAGGCGTCAGTGAAGAAACCAACACCAGCAACCACGCAGGCACGAACGTGATACCAGCCGAGAGGTGCCTTGTCCATTTCGGCGAGAGCAAGTCTACGGCGTTCATTCGGATCTTGGATGTGGGCAAAATCATTGTTGAAGTTGTGGAAAGCATTGTTGCCCCCGGAGGTGGTATTTTGCTTGACTTCAGCAGGTGTAGCAGACATACCGATGGATGTTGCTTCAGCAGAATTGGCAATCCTTAAAGGACGGAAACAAAGGATGAACGAAGGAGCGACGAGGTGATAAATACCAAGTTGCTGAAAGGTGTGCCCCTGCTAGAAGGGTAAAAGAAAGGCAGAAGGTTGCAAACACCGTATTGGGCTTCTACCACCGCAAGGTGTCAAGGATAACATGAATTTTGATTGGATTGGGGTGAGATTGCACTGTCCCAGAGGAGAGGAATTATATAAATCACCAGTCGCGTGTTGGATGAGTAGGCGTGGCGTAGTCGGGGGCACACCCACGTGCGGGAGCTTCAGGTTAACTATGGATCAACAGAGCTGTATACCTGGAGTTGCATCTTGCTGAGCGAACATGAATTGGAAATTCTTGCTCCTGTAGCTTGTGTAAAGATGGATTTGTCAAGAGTCTCTCAACTTGACTCAACATTGTAGAATGTGCGCGAGGGACTAAACCAAAGCGACTAATAAATAAGATAAATACTCCAATGGTCTGGGTCTAGGGTCCATACCATACCTACTCAAGAGATTCATGGGGTCTAAGCAGAAACATCAAGAGCTTAACCAGACGTCAAAAGAGGTAACCAGCCAATGAGGCTTCCTGCCCAGTAAACTCGGCATTGAAGAGATGTATATAATCGTCCGCCTGGCGACTAGATCGAGGCGAGGCGGGTAGTATCATCATCCCACATGTGCACCAACGGCCAACAAAAGGATCATCGATTAACGAAATATATGCGTCCAAGTAGAATGCGCGGGCATAGCTCTGTATCCACTCTCCATTGTTCTTGACATCTGAAGATGGTATTGCTTCGCTTGGCAATATTCTGGGCCTCATTGGCGCCTTCGTGTTCGCCTGAAATCTTGATCCGTCTCTGTTGAGCCAATTGAAGTCGTGCATTGAAGCACGCGCAAAGCAGAAGTTGGTGGAAAGATGTACGGATTGACAGTTTCCTTTAATTTGTTGTAGCACCTAGGCCCATTTCGGTATGCCTTGCAGATACAACCTAATTCATTTCAACCTCGTAGGAGTTAAAGTACAATCCCGTGTGAATAGTCATCCAGGAGAAACTCGTGTTTGTCTACAATTCAACATGGACATGAATAGGATAAAAGACAAAACAAACCCAACAGTGAAAGGAACCAGCGTAGTTTAGAATCAATTCCAGCTGTTGCTACCTCATGTAGCCGTACTCGAATGTCCAAGACTCCAAGGCCAGGAGTGAAGCACGATCAAAGGTAAGGAAACTCAAAGTTGTAAGTTTTTATGGCAAAGGGCCTGAAGGATGGTAGTACTGGTCAGATCAGAGGTCAGGTGACATAACGGTGGTTCTTGCTACAAGGAGCACATGCTAAACAAACATGGTGTTACTTCTAGGCATGTTGAATTAATATTAATGCTTCTAATCTTGACAAATTTGGTAGCCCCCCATTGCAGTGGAGGAACTTTCGGGCCAGTATTTGCCCTGCCATCTCTCAGGTTGGGAAATTAAGTACGTTCGGGGCCCAGAGCTATTTCGGAAGACGCATAATGAGTACTTAATAGTTTACTTCCTATTCAGTGGAACAAAGATGGGGAAACACGAGTCGGGCTTTCACCGGTAGGTAGAACTGTGACTTCAGAGTGAGTGTTTCGTTCAAGACCTGCGCTGTAAGTGCCGACAAGAATTTAAGGCTGAGAAAATTATTTTGTTGTCTTCTTGCTATAAGAACAGAATCCAATCAATATAACTGAGAGTAGTTTTGTGATGCTCTTGGGATAGTCAATGAGAAAGTACAAGACGTAGCTGAGAAAGCACAGAGTAGCGGAGGACAAGGGAATTAGCCAACTGGTAATATCTTCTATGTTTCGCTCGCCCAGCACCACCACCAGCACGTTAGTCCGAGGTTTCAGACGAGGTTCAAAGATACCAGCTAGATGCTGAATGTCTGATAGGTCTCTGAGAATGACAAACATGTAGAGAGCATCGACGTGCAAAGTATTTATATTAACGAAGTCAACACTCTTGTGGCCACGTCTATAGATGGAACACTGTACGGCAAAGATTTGAACTCCTAATCAAAGGGCTCCATGGTAACTGTTACTGCATGGTTGAAAACAAGTTCTTAACCAATAACCCTGTGTGACTAGAACAATGACGGGAGGGAAGACAAGTGCTCTCAAGTGTCATACTTAGTCTAACAATCTGTTTCTCGCAGTTTGTCTCATCCGCAAGCTGCTAGAGAAATTAGCGGCCTTATAGCGGTTCTTACTAAAGTTGTTGATTCGCTTGTCGTGGTAGAAATTCGAAATTAGTTAGTATAGGCGATCAAACCTGATATCACTTCAGGAGCTCGAAGGAGTATTGGTTGCATTATCTCCGTAAGATGGTTGTCCTTCCAACTTGCAACACCCCAGTCCCACAGTACAATACCAATGGTCATCATGTTGAAATCCTTATCAAAGTAGAAGTCACGCAGTCCCTGCGTTGCAATGATGATAGAATCGGTGGAGTTACTGGGTTCCTTAAGGTCAACATCTGTACTTTTCAAGTAGCCGTCAATGAAGGACTCATCGGGAATCTGGATCATGATATTGCTAGGTTGGATATCTTCCGAAATATTTAGCTTCGCGCTATGGTAGACTGACTTTACAGTTGAGGACACTCACCAGTATGAATGACCCCGCAAGAGTGTGCGAAGTCTACCGCCTGCAAAAGTTGGAATGCGAAACGCTGGACCAATGGAGTCGGAATTTACCGTCCCTCAAATCACGAGAAGAAGGTGGACAAACTTTCAGCCATGACTTTGAAGATGAGGCATACATGATTACCATTCGGGCCTTCGTGTTGAAATGAATCTTCTAGGGTCGAAATTTATTGATAGCCAGAATGCTCTTTCTGTGACTCGCGCAGATACAGCAGAATTTCGAGCTCGAAAGATACCAGTGTCTGTGCCACAGCACTCCGCACTCAGCACCTTCATCGCTTTAAACATCTGGTTTCTATTCAAAATTAGTACTTTAAAGAGGCTTGATGAGGAGAAGCTCACTCTTTGTTCCTCACCAACCATACTGTTGAGTAGCGACCGAAGCCCAACTTACGAAGTACCTTGTACTTGGCATTGTAGACCTCGCCCAGGCGAACCGGATGAAAGCCATCTTCGTGATAATGACCAACACCTTCTTCTTCTCTTTCTTGTCCATGTGTAGCAGACATGTTGTTACAGTACCGACGTAAGATAACACGGAATGGAGAGCTGGAACGATCTTGTGTAAAGAGAATATTTGAATCGTGAATTTGCTTGTTTGTGCCATTTTTATCTCATGTAGGTCGTAAAGCCATGCTTGGGTCCACTTTTCTTTTGGCGCGCGCTGGTTTGATGAAAGCCTCATGGACGGCTCTACCTCCCAGTTTGCCATCTCCAACGTGCTTGTTGATCTCAGGCTCGTGAGACGGGGCCGAGGACTTTGCTTCGCTGTTTTGATATTGAGTGCGAACATAGCGACGAGTATATAAAGAACGCAAATAAATCAAACGATAAAACAGTAGGAAATGTAAACACAGGAAAATAGTATAACTGGGTAATGATGATAAAAAGACACTGCATCAAAATGTGTGTCACTCTAGACATTGTACTTACTACTTATATATTTTTGTTGCCTCGCTTAAGTGCCTCGAGATACTCCAAAGTGAAGACTTGGGCTGTATCATGTTTCATCTACAAACAACAATAAGTTGTAAAGGCACTTACATGCACATGATTCTACATCTAGACACCATACAGGAACGCGATTCCTGGCTTTCTTACCTTGAGATATTTGGGTAGATAAAATCACCAACTTTAACTGCCATCACCCTCCAACATTCAGAGTTATCGCTCGGATCCGTTCATAAAGCCTAAAAGGAGGAACACGGGAATATATTAGGAGTCCTTGATCGTTATTTGAGTGTCATCATCACTTCTACTTTATTCACACTGCACTTGCATCTTCCCACTTGAGATTATCCTCTTATACAATGGCTTCTAAAATCTGCGATAGTCAATTCGTGGATTTCACTGCTTTCAACTACGTGAGAAGGAAAGCTTCTTCTACCTCAAAATCTCCGCGCCAAGCAGCGAGGGTCTGTATGAGGACTACCAAGCTGTTCTCACTGTCATGAAAGAATGATTCGACCAGCCACTTGACGATAACGTCAAGTTTTCGTATAGCTCTGACTTCCAAGAATAGGGTAACTCCATGGCTCACACAGACACACTAATGCTACTGATTTCCTTTCCTAGATATAAGCCCCTTGGTACCCACACCGGCGTCACCAAGAAACTCAAAGGACGGATTGAAACTCTTTGGGTGAGTGAACGCTTGAGGCTCTCACTCAGTTCCTTGCCCGTCTAATCGAAAGCAACGTCTGGCCCAACTCTATCAAATAAGAAAGTACCTTCTTTCACGATAATAACGGGAAGAACAAGGTCTCTCCCCCGACTTACAACATTATGTTCTGGGACAAGTACAGCTTCATGACGCCATTCTCATTCTTTGAACACAGTGTACTGTAGGGAGCTGAAAACCAATATCATCCATCATCTCGCCATGCGTCTTATGTGACATGTTGGAACGTCCATTGAACAGCAGGCTTCCTAATCTTATCAATACCTTGTTTCTCGACCAGGATTTAAACCCTCCGCTAGATATCTTGCTGGGAGAAAAGCTACACCTCCACGACACGAGATTCGTCCCTTGCACACACCCAGCTGATATCGTAAAGATCAGGCGGCAGGGCAGTCCATGAACTCCATTGAAGATCCTCGAACCTTGTCTCCTGCTTAAACAGCTTTGCCTCAGGTTGGGGATGTAATCGGTCTGTTGGTCGGACTGGTCGTGACATTGAGCTTAAAATCCAGCGAGCATATCGTTGACTGCTGTGGCAATAGAATCATCGCTGGCAGACATTTGTTTGTCCTCACACTTTGGGATATACTCGTATGTGCCTGACTTGTTCATCTATTACTAAAAAATTCATTAGTCTAGAGCGCAGGTCAGTACTTTTTCAGTTTCACCACTACACAGAACACGAGATAATACCGACTGTCGGTAGTTGGATTGTCCATCAATGGTGCACCATGTTATTGTGGTGGTATCTATGCGGTGATGTTAGGTGGTTGGCTTACACAGTTGGTGCGGGGTTGAAGTGTTCTTGCACGCCTCATGCCAGTGGCTCGCTTAGAGACAGTATGAAAAGGGGCACGATAAGTTTACACTCAACAACATTATGATATCGACTTATTCAGGCTCTCATCATTCTCCACTCGGCCTGAATCGTATTGACCAAAAGGATGCTTGTTCAAGTTCTAGATTGGATTGACTTTTGCAGCGGTTCTTATCACCACGAAGTAGCCACAAACCTCCAAAAGAAGTTCAAGGGCCCCCTACTTGTTGAGGAGAATTGCTCAACGTTATTGTCATCGAAGAAACTCTTGTCATTCAACTAAGTATGATGGCCCAACACAAAACAGTTACGAACAAATACTAGGGTTGCTCGACTGCCCGAGGTGGTTGATTGGTCGGTAGACTCCTACTTGACCTTGGAGAAGCAGAGCTCTATTCTATTATGGTTCCTTCAAACCCCTCTCTGTTGAACGGACAGCAGAACCACATGCCATCCTTGACAATGATTGGATGTACTTCAGTTGTAGAACTTGAAGGAATGGTGGCACCACTTATGGTATTATTGAATGGCAATAATGGGATCTCCAAGGAAAGACTTTAGCTGAAAATATATAGCAGTAATGAAAGAGCTTTAGCTGCGCATGCATCTGCAGCAGCTTATTTCTCTCTAGAATGGTCTAGAGGTGACTGTGTTCCATCTAGCATGTGAGATCAATAACTGCAATAGCATGCTGAATCTTGGGCGACTTTTCATAATATACCTGTTTACAAGGCTTTCAACTATACATCTGAAACTAGTGATTGTGGCTCCATGGTGGTTGGAAGTTGGATTGTAGAGGATACTACAGCACAATTATAGCTACGTGTGCAACCACAAAGTAAAAGAGATGGTGAATCAACATTTTATCTTAAAAAAGGGAAAAAGTAAGATTGGAAAGTTGCAGGGTCACATAAAGCACTCTTGTTCCTCTATCTTAGCTACTGTAACCTCTTGATGAGGTGGTCTTCGGAGCTATTCTTCGATCTGTCGACTTTTACCCAAGGTGTTTTGCTGAGGTAGTCTGCAAGCCGAGCTGCGGATCATGAACCTAGAATCAGCCCAGAGAGAGTAGATGATGGTGTACTTACCTTGCAGTAGGTACCTATGCCAAAGTTGAGGTTAACGGACGGAAAATACTCCCGGCGCGTTTTCATTTGCTTGCTCTACAATTGACTCCACTTCCACCACTACTAAACCAAAAACAACATCCAAATATACCTATGCACCAAAAAGGCTAGAAATAGCAAAAAGCAAGTAAGGAAGACCCTTTAAGCAAACCCAGACGAATTGAGATGTTGCTTTGCCTCGGAAGGAGGCACATACGAACCGTCACCCTGGCGAGATATTGGTAAGTATGCATAGATCACACATTTGGGAGTCGAGTTAACCTTCGAGCTAGGCTAACACCAAATTAGTTTGTGCTGTTAATGGGAAGGAATGCGTTAAGCAAATATATAAGGTGGTCGACGCGTAATGCGACTAGTGCCCCTTTCCCAAGATTCACGTTAGGCGAACGCAGGTATTTGTTTACTTACCATGCCCACCTATCCATGATACCACCTCACGTTACCTAAATCTTCACAGCAAAAATGCTGATATTCTAGTTCTAGCAAAGTTTAGACAAAGTATTCTCCGACTCTAACAAAGTCTTCTCTAATTCTGCTCCCCTCTATTTCTTCTTTGATACATCGTTGCTTCCAAGCCTGCATTTTAAAAGCTTGAAGCTTTTGTGTTTTAGGATGAGTCGATTCCCATGAACTTCATTTCTCGAAGACGGAAATAACTCCCGCTTATGTGCGTGCCTATAATTAAGCTCGTTATCGAGGCCTTCCTTTCAGGTAATCGAGGTCCGACAAGGTGCCCGACGACGAGAATCTCACCACATTAAAACGACCCAAGAAAAACATAATCAAAAGACCTAAAATTGGAGCAAGATAAATGAACTGTTGAAGGTCAAGAATTAAAAAGCTTTCACTCACCAAGCCCGATTCTTCTCTCGCGTGTTGTTACATAGACGTATGTTGTCACATAGAAGGCTATCGGCACTAAGAAGTTCGCTGTTATCGTGTTTGAAAAGAAAGAAAGAAAGTGTACACTACAGCACATTTTCCTTCTCAATTTTGTGTTGTCTGTGCGAGAGCGACAATGGCAATCATTTATGAGCGATTGCTGCAGCCCTGGATCCACCGCTGTTGTATTTCGGTCCACTCGTTTTGGTCCACCCGTTGTCTTGCTTCAATGCTATAACCTTCTAAAAGTTGGACCTAGAGCGAAGATAATCATGTCTGCATTCTAGAACTTGCTGCTGATGGTGCTAATACTCTCTTATTTCTACATATGTGTCTAACTGCCTTTAACCTTTTTTTAGGCATAACTTGTTCGTTTCCTTGGCCTATGCCCTCGAGTCTCGATGATCCATTTCCTTGCTACAATTTGCTTCTTGTTTACCTAGGATCATTGAGGTGATCGTTCCACTTTTTTCCCAGCAAGAAAACGCGTAGATTTTCACGCCGAACCAAACACAAAAGATCTCCCAGCCACTCGACGCTGCGCAGCTCATGACATCAATGGCAGCTACTAAGACGAGTATAACCTTTGAAGACGAGTGGGATATCTTGTAACATTTACGGCCGAGTAGATCTAACCTGTATGTATGCCACGGCCTTAACAAATGCTAAGTTTCTAAACCGCGTACAAGTGTGATAAGCTACCTAGGTATGCAACCCCACGATATATAATATACCTTAGCCAAGAATATCGTAAAATACTCCTTGAGTCCTTGACACCTACTTAAAAAAGAACCAGTTAATTCTGGTCATCGTACTTAGCATGATCACCATTAAGGCCCTCGGATAACCAGTTCTTCATCACTTGCATATTTGCATCTACGCGAATTCTTCAATTCTTGCCTTATATTCAACATTCCTAGGCCGTGTATTTCGATTTCTCATATAAAAACCCGCTACAATTAAGATTACTAAATCCGTGACCGCTAAACATAGACCGACCTAGCAAAAGTTCAACAGCTTACTATTTAAGAGGCGTTTTATAGGAGGTTCATCCTTAATCATAACTAGCCTATCTATGATTTCTTGTGGTACTCGAATAAATGCTATACCACCTAATGAATCTATCTTCTTGGTATAAGAAGAATAGACCTTAAATTTTAGATTTCATAAGGAGATAGGCACCTGCGAAAATTGATAATTATATTTGCCTAACGTCACGCTTGAGAATTGTGAGACCTATGCATATACTCACTTCTTGCTAACCCCTGTGCCAAAGCGAGTATTTCTAGACTTCTAACATTAGTAGATGTATCAAGGTACAAAGAATGCAGCTCCGAGACACTACTTTGGTATTGTGCTATTTACTTGCTTTATGTGAAGCAGATAAGTACAACAACAAGCTCTTAATATCTTTAACGACACAATAGAAATTTTAAATCGAGGTGCTGACGCTCTATAACTTAAGAAACTAACACTCGGTTAAGTTCCTATCTTACAGTAAAGAAGGTATGCTTTGCTGCCTTTAGAATTCGATGTGTCTAAGTGAGACCGCAGTGCTTAGATTTACACAACTGCGAGGGGGTAATGCGGAGACCTATTACGTTATATAGTATGTAGATTAGATAACAAGTCCTATGCAGGACTCTAGTATAGAACTATAGTAGCCAATGTAAAAGCTTTCCTTTTCCTTCTTACTTAATTGAATACCAACGTAACCAATGTTAAGCAAATTAAAAGCTATAGTACTCTATCACTATAATTCAAGTAAGCACATACCTAAACCAAATTCATAAAGCTTTTCCTCCATGACTCAAACCATCAAGGTCCTATTCTAAAATCTAGAACGCAAAACCTACTCTAATGCAATCGTCGACCGCTACTCAGCGTTTTGTCTCACTTTATATACCAAGAAGACATAGTACTAGCATATCCCCTCACCCAAGTAAGCCACACACGCACAAGACTATCATCATGTATGCCGGCTTAAAAAAAACCGAAAGACCAAAAAGCTGCAACCAAGGCTATTCCCACCCAAGCACAAGTAAGACAGAAAAACCTCAGCAAAATCCAACTAGCTACCCCTCCCTCTACCCCCTCTCCCCCTCCCCTTCCCAAGGACCCCTCAAAGCCCAAATCCAAGATCAACGCCAAGAACAACAAACGAACGGTACGAACCGCAATCTAATAAGATCTCACTCCCCACTCGACTCCACTTACCACTTACCACGTACCAAGGAAGGGGAGAAACAAACGGATAAAAGTGATCAATTAATCAAATCTCACATCTTCCTTTCCACTACTATACTCTACTAAACTATGCTTTACAGATCCCCTCATTGAAATAAACATCTCACCGACTCATCTACATAGATAGTTACTATACCTAGGTAGAAGGTATCGGCCCCTCTCCCTAGTACTCTGCATCTAAATAGCTAGTCGTCATTAATAAAGTACGAAAGTACCTTAGGTATCTTACCTACTTACTGTCTAAGGTGCTGTACAAAAGGTACTGTACCTACAGTACTGCACTAGTAGTAGTACTACTAGTAGTAGGTCCTCCTCACTAAGCACTCTATCTCAACATTAGATCTACCACACCACCCTGTTCCCCTCCCTGTTCCCCACTCCCCACCGTACGATACAGTAGTGTCCTCCGCTATGCTCTGTCTCCACTTAATCAACAATTTAAAACACATGCCTAACACTATACAATACAGGACACGTTCATTCCTAAACCCCAATACAAAACCCGGGAAAATAAAGAAGGACAAGAGAATAAATACACAGAGCTTATAAGCTACCTAAAACAACATAACTAAACTCCTATAGCTTTAATTCCATCCCCTTTTCTCTGTAAATGCTCCCTTCGTTGAATTTAACCTAGAACTCACAACCCCACACACTCATACTCTACTCTCACATGCAAGCAAAGCTAGCGTAAAAGCCATACTTACCTAGCTACGAACCTCTCCCCCCTCTCCCCTGTCCTCTGCACCACACACACCCACAAGCAAGCAAGCAAGCACCTAACTAAGTACAGTAATGTACGAACAAAAGCTTACAATACCTACCTACCAATCTGCAAAATCGATTAAACCCATCAGCTTCACCTCTTCCTCTCTTCCCTCCCTCGCACTCTCGTTCTCGTACCTCCTCGCGTACCCAAGTTTCGCACATACCAAGAAAGACAATAGCTTAGACCTCCTCAGTCACAGTCCTCGGTCCCAAAGCCATCAGCATACGGGATGTTTGCAACGAAGCCAAAAACCCAAAAAGCCAAAAAGCGGCAGAATAATTTAATCCTGCACCCCTCATCCCTCCCACACGGTGCTACCTCCTCCCCGAAATAAGAAAACACCACGCACTCACTCCTGTACTGACGTAGCGAACGAATAACCTACCTGGGACCTTCACCCTCAACCTGTACTAGGCTGGCTAAACCCAGCCACAAAACACGGTAACACCAGCAAGCCAGAAACCCAACCACGCTACTGTGACAACCTTAATCTCTTCAATATGCATGATGCTTCCCCCCTCTCAGCCAGCACAGAAGTAGGACTTGTGCTACTGCGCCATGCACGCGACACGACGGCTTGATAGTTCGTACAGTAGCTCCTTCTTAGCTAACAGCCTAACCACCTGCTAGCGTAACGGTAAACACAAATCCCGACAATAACCGTTCAAGCCCGCTGGCTCTACAGAAAAAAGTAAGGAGGACCTACTGCAGAGGCGAGTGGACGAGGAAGAAAGAGTCATAACCAGAGGAGACGGTCAGACGACGATGATGATGTTCCAATTTCCAAAACGCCGCGCCGCAACGGCTGGAAGTTGGAAGAAGTTTAAGCAAGGATTTACCCGTGTCGGCATGTGACATGGTGAGTTCCCCGTCTTGGGGATATACGAGGCATGACGATAGAAGGAGAAAACGTGCGCGCTTTGACGACGACTACAAGGGAGGAGGATGTGTTTCTGAAGCCGCGTGCTGTACTATCGCGGTATCTCATCTCTGGAAAAAGACTTTGAATGGATCGCCATGATTGTATTATCAATTGTGTATATTGAGCGCTTCGAAGAATTAGCTCAATTGGCATGGTGGTTAAGCGTTGGTTGGTTCACCGATTGTTCCTTCGTGTTTGTTTGCTGGGTTGATGTTTGAAGAGCTGTCAAAGCAGCAGTAGCGGTGACTATCGTGTTGTGAAGGACATGGGATATCCTTCGACTGACTGCGGTACTCGCTCCGTCTTTTCTTCGTCATGTATTATGGGATCAGTCTGTTAAGGTATGACAGTCCTGGTCTTAATACACTCCCACCGGCGGTCAATTCGAGACGTGTGACTCTGCCAGCTAGCCTCTTATGGCACGTGCCGGTAGGAGCCTGTCGGAGCGGAAACTGATTCCGTGGATTCGGTCTTGAAATCTGACGATGACGATGCTGATGGGCAATCGGTAATTTCTTTGACGGCCGACATATCATCGTCAGGTACGGGAGTACCGAGTAAAGGGGCGCGGATGGGCGATGGGCGATGGGCGATGGGTGATGTATCTGCTATACGATCATGTACGTGTGTGCTGGGGTTGCCCGTAGTGGAGTACATTGTTGTGATTCAAGACGGCATGGGAATAAATGGGAATGAGATGACTTCTTGTCGTCGTCGTATAGAACAGACCTGGTCGAAAGATTAGAAAAACAGCGATGTCCCAGCTCCTTGGTCGTGGGTACGCGTGCGCAGGAGAGACGCCGATCATCTCGGTACTTGGTAGGTAGAACGACGTCCAGTACGAGAGAACGAGAGAACGAACAAACGAAAATGCGAAAAGAAGCAAAGAAATAAATCAAGACCGAAAGAAAGTCCATTTCGCAGCCATGTAAGTACGCAGGTGGATGATTCGCGCGTCCTTTGTAGATACCATACCTTACTCGCCTACGCACCTTGTCTACAGAATAACGACTCGTCCTTTCCACCTTATCTTGCCGACTTGACCGGGCAAAAAGAAACCGTTGAGGAAGCTGGCGAGGGTGTTGTGGTGGTGATTGGCGCGTGTGCCAGATGCCACGGCAAGGTCAGGGTCGTCGTCGACGGGACGCTGGGTTGTCGAGATCCCGAGAGCCTTGTCGTTGTCGCAGATGACTTATCTTCGTCCGGTTTCCTGTTGCCCTCCCTCTTCCTGACATCGTGGCATTGTGGCATTGTGGCATTGTGACATCGTGGCTCCGCGTTGCCTTGGTCGACGATTTGTGATGTGATCAGTGAGGTGTGTCTAGGCTCTGGAGGATGAGGCTGCCGATGCGACAGGTCGTCAGGTCGTAGGAACGAGTAATTCACGCCGAGTAAGGCACGTCGCATCTGGGAGGTAGGCAGCAGGTACTCACCGACTTTCGGGACTGCTTTGCGGGCGTTTGTTCCTGGATTCTGTTACGGTGTAGAGAGCATAGTTGGTGGACGTTGGTTTCATTGGCACGTCATGGTCATGAGGGGGGGGGGGTTGGCTTTGGCTTTTCTTTTCTTTTGGCCTTTGAATTGTTTTTTTGCTTTGCGTGGAGACACACACACACACACACAGAGAGAGAGAGAGAGAGAGGGAGAGAGAGAAAGGAGTGGGAAATACGAGAGAGGTATGAAGCTGGCGAGGCATGATTGTTGTGACAATTCAAGCCTGTTCGTACCATGCCAATCGCCTCTTCTGCGTTGCCCTGGCGTACAAGGCAACACAAGGAATGTCCGTAGAGTTCCACCAAGGGTCCAATAACGACAGCACGAGGTGAAGGGTGAGTTCGTGATGTCAAATAGGATTTCCGAGGATGCTGCTTTGGTTGAGGTCAAGGGATCGTCTGATGCTCTTTTGACAACACATCAGACATTCGGGCTGACTGCTTTTGACGTCGTTCAAAGGACACATACCGAGGCAGCAGCATGCGACGGCAACGAGATGACTTTGTGTCGTCTGCGGGCGTATCACCTTCCCTCTTCTATCCGACGATGAGATGAATGACTACGGACTATGTACCTAGACATGGCGTTACAGACACTCCGCATGCCTGCCTGGCCGCCCGCCCTTGAGATGTACCTCTCGAGAGCATGGAAGAGCGACAACAAAGGGTAATACTCCACCGTGCCTTCGGACTTACTCGTAGCCACCACCTCCCCTCCGTCGTCGTCGTGTTGTCCTGCCCAATCTTCTGTTCGTGTCCCAGCACCAGCGTCTCACGCACCGTCTGGCGGTTGTAATGCTGATGGGCGACAACATCCCCGTCCTATATCAGGCTGGGCGAGGTCGAGTAAGTCGGCCTCCTCGGCCCTGAGTGGCTAATTGGTCTCTCTTGTCTAATCGCCGTGCGGTTCGATTCGTCCCGAAGACACCGCAACCGCATCAGCATCACCCGCTCGCTGCCCGCATCGCCACATGTTCATGTACATCTTGCCTTGGGGAGCACCCAGTGTCACGACAGCTGTTTGCGCGCCTCTCTAGTCGACGACTCAACGACGCCGAGATAAGAAACGACGCGAATACTTCTCTCGAAGTAGCAGGTGGTAGGGGGATTTCAGGAGACAATCCTCCGCATTCCCAGCTCAGCTCTGGGAAAGTCCGTGGACGACGGAGGACTTCTTACCCGACTGCAATGCTGTACGGTAATGAGCGACCGGTTGGAGTCTTATCGTCGCTTGGACTGGGAGACGACAACGCGCCGAGGGAGACGAGCCTCAATCAGTCGATACGAGCAACCGGCTGTGTGGGATGGGCATGAATCCGTGAATCCGTGATAACCAACAGTGCCAGCCATGTCCGTTTGCGCCATGTTGCATCCCCCTTGCCCGGTAGATTAGAAATACTGGAACGCCTGCTAGATGATGCTGTTGACCCTGAGGCATAATGACGGTGATGCGAAGTGACTCAGAGATCCCAAGTGTTGTCAGATTGTGATGCATCATATTCGCCGGCGAACGAACACAATGGACGAGGGCACAGCTGAGCCCAGGTAGTTAGATGCGTACCATACCGCAGTGTTGGTAATGCATCTCTTCTGCAGTGGTGTGTGTATCGGCAATGCTACCTACTCGTACATACTATGGGTATGCATCGTGAATGGCCTTGTGCGCGTGCGTACTCCGGACTGTATCTTCCACAACGTCGCATGTGAGGAGGAGGAGGTTGAGGCCCGACGGGTCAAATAATTTTGATTGCGGGCACGCCTGAGATGCCACGAGGCGGCCATAACCACCTGCCTCCGTGCTTGCTGACGGAACATACATACAGCCGACGGACCTGCTTGCTTCACACTGCTCTCGCGACCTGGCTCTGCAATCAAATCCAATTTTATCCTGAAGCACGACGCTGCGCGGGAGCATCATCATCATCATCGGCATCATCCTCGCCGTCGTCTCCAGAGTTCCACACGCTGCAATCTCACCCGCCATCTCACCCGCTCCTTCACCGGCAGTGTCCATGGTGGCTGACGGCACTGCAGCACGCTCACTCGCCCTCTCACGTCGCTTTCGCACGCACGAAGTCACGAAGTACCTGGTTCCTTGTACCACTGACCCTCTCGCCATTCTTGATTGTACTTCAGCTGCTGACGAGGGACTGTACCTCCTGTGCTACTTCGTATTGCCTGAGAACGCCGTCGTCGTCGTCGTCGTCGTCGCGCTCGAGCAAGCAGATACCTGCCAGGCCGTCCTCGTGCTTGTCTGTCCGTCGAAGCCGTGCCCGTCTTCCTGGTGCTCGCCCTACCTCGAACACTTGTCGACGAGGGTCCTCTGCCCAGAGGCCCATATGGGATTAATTATCCCGTTGCTCAATGCTTTGGACGTGGCCTTGTTGAAATAACCCTCCGGGGAAGACATCCTAGATTCTTCTTTTTTGATTCATTGCTGCAAGGATTCCGCACCTTGATGCTCGTTCACCGCTCTTGTCGGCTGCCCAATCACCAAATTCGGATTTGGGCCCGTCCCACTTAAAGCCGCATCTCACTATTCCCACCACCGACCTCCACATCTTCGCTGCTCCAGGCCAACACAAAACGAGGAGCAAACCCACTACTACTCGAATTCTCCTCACTTTCTGAAGGAATTCCCCTCCATCGAAGGATCCCCCATCCCGCGACACGCGACTCCCACGACTCCAGCAAGACGCTCTCGCGCGGTGTACTGCTTGCATTCCTCAACATCATTTTCCACCGTCGTCCCACTCGGTCTTCCTCCCCTCGTCGCGACAATGGGCATGCAACGGCAGCAGGCACGGCGCGTCCAGATTTTATAGGAAAAGCACGCACCCTTCTGGCAGACCTGAGGGTCATCTCGACCCCCTCACCACCGCAGGATGTCCCTCCTGGGGAAACTCTTCTCTGGTTTGCCATCCAATGGTGGTACGGCCACATCACGTCCGGCTACGGCCCAGCATCTCGAGTCTGGGGTGGAGGACCGCTTCACATACGACCTACTCTTTCCCAACCCCGAGGCTCTTTGTCATACTGAGTTTGCCGACCCTCTCTCCTCCAGTACCGTCTTCAATCCGTCGGTCACAAATGCGTTCGATTACAATGGGGAGATCGATCTGGACATGCGCGATGTGAGGATTATCATAATGCAGGAGGCAACCCCCACTTCGGGCCATGCATATTTGTTGTACGACAGTCATGCACCACCTCCAGCCTCTCCGTCTTTAGATCGATTGCCAGCAAACAATGGTCCAGGATTCCAGCCACGCAATGATGGCCGCCGATCAATCAGTGCTCCTCGCAAGACAAGTGTCGACCAGACCTCGAGGCCAGTCGTCATACAGCAGGAATCCTCAGCACCGCGAGGGGCATTTGACCGAAGACCACCAACACATACGAAGGGTTTGAGTTGCACGGAGACAGAAGGTCAGCGTGCGATAAGGGAGCACAAGGAGGAGCTTTCCATGCTTTCCAATTGCATTTTTGGCGTGTCGGAGGTTCTGGCGTATAAAGGGATCGGCACCAAAGTTCACATTCTTCCCTCGGAGTCCAAGCATTCTCAAATTTCATCCTCGTACCAAAACGACATTAATGGATCTTTTGGAAGGTCGAGCTTGAGGGGCAGTCGTCTCGCGCAGTCTTATACATCCGAAAATGTCGGTCCAGGGCCGACATCGGCCGGATTTCCAAGTACCAGTCCAAACACGAGGAATAGCGATCGGAAGAGGGTCTTAATTACACGTATGTTTCCGGTACCTCTGCCCAACGACGATACGGAAGACTGCCAGATGCAAACACCAACAGCACAATCTGTATCGGATGAAACAGCGGGCTACCCTTTTCCCAAGGTCCATAATGGCACCAGCCCACCCCCAGGCGAGAAGAAGCCGCAGCCGAAACAGAAGAGGACCCCGATGTATGCAGTTGGCATGATCGTTCATCTGCCAGCTGCTCCAAATGCCCCCTCGGCGCCAGTATCTCGATCCAGCTTTCGGGGCCCAGGTTCTTATACCGAGCAAGATTCGTTTCCATCATCGTTCAACTCCGCACGACGTGCTGGCTGGACTATGCTTGGTTCAGGCTTTGGTGTGGAATCTTTAGACTCCTCGTACACTAGCGATGTCGATGATCGTATTGATGTCATTACACCTCACTGGGACATCATAATGCGTACACTTTCCCATCTGCAGGCCGTTGCAACCACGGCTCTGCTGCCATTGCTCAGGCAAGCCGATGTCAACTCTCCCGACCCTCGTAGAATGTCAAGCAACCATAAGCGAGCACCATCCGCGAGTGTGTCGATATCTGGCAAGCGTGTTATGGATGAAGCCAAACCTTTCAAGATTCACAAGACCAACTCGAAGATGGTTCAACTCACAAGAGATGTTCTGATGCAAAACCAGACCATACATAAGGAGGTGGACGCTTCAAGGCTACGAATCGTTCACGGTATCAAGGCAAGGCGGGTCTTCACAGGACAAGGAAGATGGGGAATATGGCGTGAGCAAGCTAGGCTTGTTGGCAAGTGGGCAGGAACAAAGGAGCAAGGGTTTTTCTTCTTCAACCTCTTGACAGGATTTTTGGGTAATCATACGGAGTGGCTCCAGGCTCTCGGGCCTAGCTGGTACCGTCGACGTCACTATCAACAACAACGAGCAAGTAAGGACGAAGACACGTCCCTACCTGCTCGCACAATCATTATCTCGGACAACAAAATGTCAGCACGTAGGCTCATCTTTCTCCTTGCGGCTTTCTTGCCTTCAAACCAACAGGTTCCAGGAACCCGGCTCCATCGCCCAAGCACATCGACCTCCTTTGGCGGCTTCTCACAGTCTCCGCCGAACTACTCTATTCCGCGAGTGCGGGAGGAGTCGCTTCGACACAAGATCAACAAGCGTCCTTCCCGAAGCACCCACTCTCGGTCGTCGAGCTTCGCAACCCAGATCAACCAACCAAATGGTCTTGGGCTTTCAGGTCATTTGACCTCTGACGCTCCGCATCACGATCGCCGAGTGTCCGATGCTGCCTCGATCAAAACAGCGAATCTACCCATTCCTGGCAGTGATATCAGCACAAGGAAGAGCAGTACAGCGGCCACCTCGACCGCCACCCCAGTACCGACATTGACTCACTTTTCCAAACGGCCCGTACGAGGAACGGGACCTATCCCACGCCCGGGAAGCAGCGGCAGTCTAGCTACTGATGATTTGCTCCGCTCACTAAAGAGAGGCGAAAGTACCTACAGCAATGCCAGCAGTGACTCCCAACAGAATTCACGATGGGGCAGTATGATAAGTGGCTTATGGAGCTCCAAGAGGCGCGATTCTGGACAGTCGACTGACAACACAAATCTCTCGGTCGAGGGCCTCGAGATTAATGATCCACACTACCCAACGGGAAGCGCACCACACAAGCGGAGCAAGCTAGCTGAGATGGTACAAGAGGCAGAGAGGATGCAGCAGACTACACAAGCACAGAGGCTTGCGGAACGGGAATTTAGGAAGTCTGATTCCGAGGATACTATCAAGGGACATGGCAAGGAACATATCGATCACTTACCTGAGCGATCAATCAAGGACGACGTTGAAGAGCACATTATACAGACAGCCGAGAGAGTGCCGGACCCGTCCGGTGCTTACGATTCTCCGGTCAAGACATCTATCAATGATGACGGTGTCATTGACATTGACATTCCTATGCCAGACTATCTGTCCTCCTTTGAGACGGCCGTGAGCTCGCCATCCAGCAGCGGGTACCTCTCTACACCAGCATTCGGAGGTGGCATGGAAGGGTTTGAGCACTATTCCAGAGCTGGCCCAGATGCCGACACTACAATTAATGTTGGTGGCTGGTTTCAGCGCTTTCATCCAGACTTTGTTCTGCAGGCTGTCCCTTCCCACGAAGATTTGATCGAAGAAATTAAAGCATCCATGCAGGCCGAGCCCACCCCGCTTCTTGCAACTACACCAAACCCAGACAGTGGACGCTCAGACCGCTGGGTTGACATCAGCAGTGCCATCGTTGCAGATACTACAAATTTCACGATAAAGCGCATTCGTTACCGGCGTTTGGTGAAGCTGAAGGAGGCAGAGCATGCCGTCGTTCCCAGCACACCGGATACCAATTCACGTTACGGGAACGTCTATGGAGCAGCCCATCTCACTCCTTCGCTTAATGTTTATGACTCGCACATCGAGGAGCGTTTCATTGAAGAGCCTATAATCTCGATGGATGAGACACTCATTGAGGCCGTCGAGCGCATCATTGCTCAGTCTGGCGAAGGTTCCAAAACTACATCGGTTTCCTCCTCCCGTTCTAACTCTCGGAAGGGTGGAGGACGAGAGCGATCGAACTCTGCCTCCGAGATCAAGGTTGATCATCACCAAGCAGAGGTGCCACGAAACGAATGCAAGAAGATGGTGCTGAGTGCACTGGAGGAGATAGTGCGAGAGGTAGCCAAGAGCAGAGAGGAAGGCGCAGATACTGAGACGGAGAGCTTCTTGCGAGAGGGAGTGCGAAGCTGGCTGGTCAATGTCGAGACGATGGAGTAAATCTACTCAACGTCATTTGACTGCGAAGGCCGAAGGGGGGGTTTTTTTTACAATGTCTGTACCAACATAACGACCGACACGATACCCATGGCTCTTCTGTACCAACATCACACCGGAGAAAGGAACAGGTTCCAGTTTCTTTTTTTCCTTTTCTTTTTCTTTTGCTTTAGATTTAGCGATGGTCGTTTCGGTGTTTAGGCGAGGAAGGAGCAAGCGATGATCTGCGGACCTGATCGAATCAATGATACCAGGATTGGGCTTATTCTTCTTTTGCTCTTCTATTTGCTTGCTTATTGACCGAGGAATGGTGGGGTTCGAATGGATGGATCGATGGATGGAATGAGCACCGCCTTTTAGAGACGCGATAGAGAGATACCTTAATACCATAGTAAAGCTATGTGACAATATATATATCTCTTGGTCTTTCACAAGTGAGTGGCCGTGATTCTTGCAATTTAGCAAGAAATATCTGACACGTCAAAATGAAGATATACAGCCGTTTGTTAAGCTAAACCAAGTACTTTACAGAAGCTGAACAACGATTGAGATAAAAGTATAGGCCTATAAGTAGTGAAGAAAATTTATACGGAGAAGGCTAGGTGAAGTAACAAAGGAGAGATCAAAGCTTCGTGCTTTCAGGACAGCTAGCGTTAACAGTCGTTGTAATTATTTACGTACCCTTTAAAATAAGTGAAAACCCACTAAAAACAGTACTTTTTATAGTAATAGACGGCTTTATAACTCGATAGTGTTATCTAATAAGGAGCTTATATTATATATATACTCTTATACTATAGAATTAATTCTATTAAAAAAGTTATATCTTAAACCTATTTTTAATAGTATTATTTTAAAGTATAGATTTCTATAATAAATTGTTAAATGCCAAATAGACAGTGAGAGCATGAGAGGGAATCAACATTTAGTTAATTAATATTAAATTAATTAATTAAAGAAAGAAACTATCTTAGTGTGTACTCGAGGAGCTATTTGTACTGGCTAAGCGAGCTCAAGCGAGGCAAACAGCTCAAACAGAGTCACATTACTATTCCTCCGTACCGTTTAACATAAATTTTAGATATAAAATAAGCACCCCTAGAGTATCTTTTTAAATAATATATGTCTTAGAAATCTAAAGAGTATAAATTTAAGAGTATACTTAAATATAGATTATTATCTAACATTAAGAGAAAATAGTTAGTTGCTATTTTTCTATAATTCTATAAAGTAGGTAGTTTTTAGTGTAAAGTTATAGTGTTCTAGCCTGTACGTAAATAATCACGACAACGACTGTTAGCGTAGAGGAACTAAGTACTAGACTCTTCTTATGGTGGTGAAGCGGGGCACTCCTCTGCATGCGGCGTATCTAATACCTGCTATAATGGCTTATTGATGAGAGAGAGAAGTGAGGAATGTACAGTACAGATGGGGCTCAGCTGAGCATTGGGTCAATAAGTATATGTGAAGCTCAGGAATTGCGAACTCTTCCGGCCGACAGGGATACACGGAGCTCCGGGACTCAATATATTATATTCTATAACAACTTCACCGCTATAGGGCACAGTTACCCCAATCTGGGGGACGACGAGCTTCCACCTGTACGTGGTGTCTCCTACGAACCTTTAGCTCTACTATAGAGAGTCTAGAGAGTGATAAGAAGCTTAACAGCCAATTCAAGCGATAAAATCACCTTTCTACGACTACGTAGACGTGATTCTACCCCTATTTCAGCTTCCTAAAGACACTACATTATAGAACAGAGGGATTAATTCACCCTTACTACCTCGACGTCGATGTCCCGGCTTTAAAAGACTCTCCTAGATAGTTCTTAGCAGAGTATTAACGTCTTTAACTCTCGAAATTCGATCGATTCCTATATTCTATAAGTCTTAAAGTCAATTTTATCCTCGACGACTAATACTAAAACCTTATAATCAGTATATTTAATCTCTGCCCGTGGCTGAAGACCTTGTTACGACCGACAGCTATATATATTTCTCTCTGAAGGAAAAAGGCTACATTTATACATCTAGCTATATAGTCTCCTTTAGAGGAGATAGTTTAGTAGGAAGGAACATAGAAATCAAGGGTTGATAGGGGCTTAAGGCACTCTCTTATGTTTATTAATTTGTTAGTTATAGGAACTTAACCAGGATAGAATATATCTGTATAGCTAGGAAGGGCTCCTATAGTAGTATTACCTAATGTATACCTTGTCTTTCTAAAACAAGGATACCTATACTGAAAATAGTCTATATAAGGCCTTTGGCCTTGGATTAGACGATAATTGAATTCATCATCATCAGTTACCCCAATCTAGACAATATTACTTACAGGACTTCTCCGCTCATAAGGAAATGCCCAATCTTCTGAGCCTGCATCAGGGCATCCTCCCTCGACCACGTCGGATCTCCCTCCATCCATCCCCCTGTGTTTCGTATAAAACACTTCCAAAGATGTCAGTGATTTCCAGATCCATTGGGTTTGACCAGACTATAGTCGACATAGTCTATATCATCATCTAGCAGATACGTTCCGAAGACGGTGGCCGATCCATCCACTTCCCCACCATCAAGTGAGGCCTGGGTGGTGGTGGTTTTCTGCCGAAGTGTATCAGCGATGTCCTGATCGAAACAATCCAATTCTTTCTCGCCGGGAGCAATGATAGTTTCATACTCTCTAGGGTTAGAACAGCGCGAGGCGTCTCGTTTGCCTCGTCCCAGCTTTGGCGGTGCGAAGCGTAACCAAGCCGCATTTGCGTTGACGGGAAGTCCTCATTTTACTGAGGTAGTACCTCAATTGTGGTCAAGTTAAGATGTTGAGTATTGAGGCTATTGTTTTTTGAATTGGTCATGATTGCCAACTTGGATGGTTTCATGGCAAGGTTGATAAGGGGTTTCTTGTCTTGCTCTGAGGATGTTGGGATTCTGACGTTGCGGCTCTGGAGGAAGAGGTGAAGAAGTGCAATTGACCAGCTATGATAATACAAAACCAGTCAGTTGTCAAAGTCAGAAGGAGTAGCGGGGACAGAAGATTTGCTTGTTCAAAAAGTTCTCCATTTGCTGAAGCTCTTTTTGATACGGTTATGCTTAAAGTTGTGAAGTATCATCTATAAAATATTACATGTCGGCACGTCTGAGAGAACATCAGCACTTAAACTGGTGACGGCACAGCGGCCCACTCTTGCCTTTAAAGTCTTAAGGGGGGCTATGTCAAGGCAACTAATCTATAACTTGTACTTTTTATACATAACCACCAAAAAGCAGTGGCAGCTATCATCTATGGACGTTTGTTCTACTATATAACTCATACCTGTTCGACAGTGGAACAGACGCAAAGGATTGGGTGCGCCAGAAGTGGCATGTTGTAAAGCTTGGCCTCGATTATGCACTTCGGAAGATTGATTGCACTGGCTTGCTTAAAATCACGATGCCGTTGGATTGGGGACGATATCCTTTGAAAGGCCATGATCTAGAGATACAGGGGATACTCTACTTTGCGTTTCAGAAACGCGCTGAGTTGGCTGTGGAAGTCATGAATGATGGAAGCCTCGCTAAAGGTTGGTTAGCGACACCGATATCAGTCAAGAAGGTGAGTGGTAGACTGCAATTGATTTCATTTCGCACCCACTGAGTGAATTTTCAGGTTTCAATGAGCATTTATGGAATGAAAAAGAATGAATCTACACGGATTATATAGCACTGACATCCCAACCCACAGGTACAATCTAACCGACGGCGACGAAAAGCGCCAAACAATAAGCAAGGGCCTAACCAAAAACTGGACCTCCTTCTGTGCCGTCTCCCCCAATTGATCTATACTTTCATCTGTAGCATCGAACTAATCGCCTACTACGCAGCTCAACAACCCAAGCGCGCCATGCAACTCCTACGCACCATGTGGAGCTACATCTGGAATGCTCCCTACTCAGTCCAGAGTTTTCTAATCGAAGGTTATTTCCATGACAGATAGTGCCAAAATTATATAAGTCATGCGCATCCGTAGGCTGCGAGTCCGACTATCGTATTGACTAGTTATCTTGTGGGGTTGAGGTTGCGGAATGCGGAACATATACCGTAGAGCTTTGAACCACAACCTGGTTGGCCTGGAGATGTCGGGTGGGCTGTTGCGGTTGTTACAAGTGATTCTACTGGGGTTTTTGTGCAGGATGGGAGGTTGTTGGAGAAAGAAATGCGGGACTGAAGATGGCTGTGAGGGTGAGGGGAGGCACGAAAGGCTGTATTGCTATTCCGACTTTTGGAGGGAGCTTATGAAGATTACTTTTGATGAACATCTTTTGGAGATTGCTTTGCTAGGCGTGCTTAAGAACCCAGTTCATCTGAAGGATGTTGATGGTGGTAATCATGTGCTTATAATAGATTATAAGATTTGAATGAGCTATTCCTTTAAAAACAAACAAAAAAGGCAAGTTGTGTTGTACTGTACTTTTGTAAAGTGACTATACTTAGTATAGTAGAGAAAAGTAGGACGGGTAAACTATCGAATCTATTGAGGTTAAGTAGGGACCTAGTGAGCGAGTCATATTTAGGACACAAGAACCCAGATCATCCACATAGCAACAATTGCAGAAGAAGAGACAGATAGAGGGTAACTATATTATTTCTGCTAAACAAATACTGCAGAAGTCCTCTGTTGTAAATTTAGGAATCTCATACAAACATCATCATACACGGTTTCAAGCAACCATCTAATCTAAACCACCCAAGATAGTAGTCTCGATAGCAGTAGTATCAACACCAATAGTGACGTAACCAACCATACCATTCTCAACATTCTCACCATCAGCAGCAACAACGTTAATAATTGGGTAGTAACCACCACGGGACTCGATAGGGAAAAGAGAATCCTCAGCATTGGTAGTACGGTTAATAGCAGTGTGAGAAATATATGGTTCGAGAGCCATAATCTGCTGCTCGAGAGCCTCGTCGAAGAAAAGCTGGCCGGTGGACACAACATCACGAGTAGCGAGGGTTCCGTTGGCGCGGAGAGTCCAGTTGGTGTAGACACGTGCGTGGATGTGGATGGCGCGCTCGACGTAGAATCCGGGGAAGACGGTCTTCATTTCGAGCATGCCGTTCTGGTCAGATGGCCACATTCCGCGGAGGAAAGTAGTGTCGTCGGTGTGGAGGTCGTTGACGCCGATTTCGTAACTGTCACTGATGTTCATGGACTGAAGAAGCTCCACGAATGGGGTGTTTGGGCTGAGCTTGGTGAAGCTGGAGTAGGATCCAGTGGCGTTGCAGTGCCACAAGTCAACAAGTGCATTGGAGAGAGGCTCGCAGGTTGCTGTTATTGGAACCGAGAAGTTAGTATTTACTCTTTGTAGTCCTCAGTGTGAAGAGGTAAGTAAGCGACGTACCCATGTCAAGGAGACCAATATCAAGAGCGAGCGGAACACCAGCTTGGTCCTCAGCCATGTCTTGGCGAAGAGTCTGGGCCTCAGGCCAGATGTAAGGTCCAGTAGTGATCTCGGGGGTCAAGACACAAGTATCGTTCTGGATGACTTCATAGTATGGAGCCTCGGTAGTGATCTGGACAGTCGAATTGGCACGAGCTTGAATGGCGGCAGCTTCAGCACGCTTGGCCGCCATGCGTTTCTCGTAGCGTTTTGCGTTCATGGAACCAGCGACTGCAGCACATCGTTTGGACATTTGTGCACGGCGATTCACCTCTGAGCGCTTCATGTGGCCGTGTCCACCTGGGTGGGCGACTGCTGTGGCAGCGAGCCCGGCAGCGAGGAGGACAGTGGAGAAATGCATTTTAAACGATTGACGAGAAGATACACCGGATCTGATCTGAGAACAAAAGCTTTGGCGGGGTGAGAACGGGAGTTCTGGTTGAGGATGATTCTCTTTGGAGGCCAGGCCTCGACCCTTTATACCTCAACTCATGACTTGCACGGATGAAACTCGTCGATATCTCTGTTCATCCATGTGGTAATCGAGTGACGACAAGTGGACTACGACTCCCTCAAGCCGGTGCACAAAGGTTCTTGCTTTTTCAGACTGACCTTCAATCTTGCTAGATCTCACCGGTAAAGTGCCATTATGCGGCACCTTGCAACTTTCTATGGAGCCCTCAGCCTCTCAACCAGTTCAAAAGTTGAAGAATGTAGTGCAAAACCCAAGTTTTCTCGGTCGCCAAGGATGCACTGGGCCTGTCTTTGACAGTCGAGCGGGAATTTTCACCATTTATTGCTCTCCTCTCTGATGAACGATTCGAAGAGGCCCACTGATAGTAACAAGGGACCACACAAATATTGTCCCCGATGAGGGGGAGGAGCGCTCAAGATTCAAGGGGGGGGAAACAACCAGCACTTGCAAATGAGGGAGTATACGGCGTAGAGAATTAGAGATGCGTCCTGACGGTGCCGATGCAGAAGTAGAACGTATAGGAGTAACAACATAGGAATTTTCCCAATGAGGCAATCCGATTGAGTTCATCAGAAGAGCGGCAAGAGCCTTAAAAGCGAGTATTTGAATTTCGATCACCCGTCTTATCTTGTCTTGTCTTTAACAATCCTCATCCTTGGCCGGAAGCAAGTCCTCCATGTAGGTGCTGGAGGTAACCTTGCGCCCACATACCGAGGAGATCCACAATGCTTCGGCATTCGTCGCAAAACGGTAGTGTACAAGTTTACAACCAACCAGAACACATACGTTTGGAATCTCAATCAATTCAAAACTGACTCGCGCTGCCTATGCACTAAGCGACGACGGGAAGCCCGTAGATCCCGAGGGCCTAAGCACAGAAACGAAATTGTATGCTGCCAAGGCGAAGGATGGAAATAGAATACGGAAGGTAAGGTACGTACCGGTACAGGCTGGCGAAGACTCTTTAGAGTAGGGCAGAAAAGTGCTAGGAAGACGATGTATATCCTACGATAAGCTTTCTACGACTAATCCCTATGTCGACTACGGTTAGGAGTGTGCGCGAAACGGACCCGAATACCTCTATTACTCCCTCGACAATATACCAATCCTAAGCTCTCCTCGAAGGAGTCGTTTCTACGCATAAAAAATAACTGTAAACTATTCTTAGCTAGCAGATACAATAATAACAAGAGAGAGTTACGGCTAGTAGCTGTAAGTAGCTACAAGTAGGACTTAAGCTACCTTATCTTCATTAGGGAATAATACACTATACGTTATACTTTAATTGCATATACCCCCTTAAAAGCTGTGGCTATGGCGATGTCTATAGGCATAGCTTGAGAGAGCCTTTTCTTCGTTTTTTCCTTGCAGGATAGTGGTTATTCAACTTATTCAGGTCTACGCAGAAGGGGAGGGGTCGTAGCCTAGCCTTTTAAACGTCGACACTATATAGAATCATTACTAGAAGGGGGTTATAACTGGCAAGAGTGATAGAAGGGAGTCACTAGAACTCTAGTAGCTCTAGATACTAAGGTAAGAGGGCCTAAAAGTTTCTGTATAAGGCCTTCGACCATGAGACGGAATAAAAAACTGATTACAGACACAGGCACACACATAAAGATACTTGGCTACACTGCCGCGTAATACAATGTTCTTTCCCAACTGCTTTCGACCCCGGAAAAAGGAAACAAATCGTTTTGTATTAATAGTTCGGCCTGTTGAGAGAGGTGATTAAGCGAGCAAAAAAGGTTTGCGCACGTGAGGATGCAGCATCACCTTCGAGTTCATCTGATCTTGTTTGTCCCTTCTCAGTGTTCAGAGATCTCTTCGGATAAAGACCAATGACCAAAATTAAAGCGAACGCTTCAACAAGTGACGTCCTCGCTTTCCTCGCAGCCTTACCGTAAGGTTGGTTCTTACGCTTGGCATGACTGGCGTAAGCAGTCATCTTTACTAAGATAGACTGAAAAGAGAATCTAAAATCCTGCTCAAGACCCTGCAGTTGCCATGCTACCGACCAATTATTCGAACTCTCCTCTTAAGTGAGGAGTTAGTACACCATAGTCTGGAAGCAGCATGTTGTTCAACACAGCAGAACCGGTTGATCGTCTAACATGCCCAAATTCTCTTTTTGTTGTCCTTCTAACTCATCGACCCTTTGTGCTCTGAGCCTTAAGCTTGGTATGTGATAGAGTAATTGTTTGCTCAATCAATTGTTGTGGATTCTCAATTCCGTCAATTGTTCGATAACTGTATCTACTGACTTTATAGGTCGCAATAAATGAAGGATGCCGCTAATTTAGATCCTTTATGTCGTAAATCTAGTTCTCTCCTAATCTTACAAGTTACCTCTATTTTGAGTACTTTCGTACAGTACAATACCTACTTTTACAGCTCGAAAAGATGTCCTTGAATTATTGGATTGGCGTACGAGCGGCTTAATTGGCACTGTCAGATTTTCAGAGTACCTAAATATATTCCAGTACTTTATAGACTGTGTAGGCCACGACTGACTATATTAAGCGTGGCAGTGCAGAACGCCGGACTTCGTTACAGCCCTTCCCCTATTCATCACGTGACTAAGGGATCATCCTGCCGACGAACTTTTCATTTCAAAGAACTAAGGGTACACAGTGGCGATGCTAAGTAGACTTCAAATTCGCTCGGCCAAGATCCCAAGTAGTCTATTAATTAGGTGCTTCCCAAAAGGTGAAGATAACCTTTGCTATTCAGTATCTGGTCGTGGCTTCTTAATCACGTGGGAGAACGCGGCGTAGTAAGCGAGGCCTGGGTGGTGATCTGTGATCACCACCTCACTGTTGCATAAGCGGCATGTGACATGCAGAACATAAGGATTATATGACCTGCATCGCATTCGATAGACTCGCAAAGTGCAGCAAAGACATTCAAACAAGGACATGGGTATTTACTGAAGTTTACTTACAGCTCTACGTATCGGTGGTTAATTCGGGGATTCTACCAAGTTATTCGCTACGATATTATTTCTTTGTCTTGTGGCTGTAAAATCCTCACTTGCCGGAATACGCTGTACAGATCTTTCAGCTGCACTACCGAAAATAATAAGGGTGATGGTAGCGAAGGCCATGTTGAGTGGACAATGTCATCTTCCTGAGAGTGTCTGGTGAGGGCATCAAGGAGAATGGCTTGCTTGGTATTCTTCCTGAATCATCTCAGTTAGTTGGGTTGGTTTCCTTGCATGCTTGGTCTTTCCTAGAAACAAACCGGCGGTATAAATCCTTTTTCTCGGCATCAAGCCTTGATGTCAAGATATGATGGCTGTCATTGCCCTGGTTCAACTCCCAATTCCCTCCACCATTGTACTGACATAGCAAGGCCAAGGTACCCGAATTTCTGACTGAGGAGGTGCAACGATTTCAATGGGCAAGTTTTGCTGCACTTTCGTACTTTCGGGCCGATCAGACTACGAAAGGTCATCCTCAGTGAATATGAGGTGAGCATCACAAGAAACCCTGTAGGCATCACTTCTCTTTATACAGCAGAATGTTT
Source organism: Pezicula carpinea (assembly GCA_026119845.1). Lineage (NCBI taxonomy): Eukaryota > Fungi > Ascomycota > Leotiomycetes > Helotiales > Dermateaceae > Pezicula > Pezicula carpinea. The sequence continues at coordinate 704,225 of JALRMK010000016.1, read as the reverse complement.
AAGCTTTGGCACAGCCAAGATCTGCTATAGATGCTGGGTCCGCATAAGTGATTTAGACATCACATCAGGTCAAAGGCGCCCATGCATCACTCGAATATCACACTCGGACTTCATGGCCCGCAGATTTGTCCTAAAAAGCTCAGCTATTCGCCAGCTATACATTTGAGCCTCCTCTTTCACACTCGAAGCAAAAATATCAAGACAAGATGAATCAGCATATGAGATAAAATGGTAGACAAAGACTTCTTGCAGATTTAGCTCGCCACGAGAAACAAAACTGTGGAATGATGGGTACATTGAGACCTGTAAGCGAATGGAGGAAAAGTTGGGTATGATCGTCGGTAGTCGACCAAGTGTGGAAGAAGGCACCTGGGAATAAAAAGGTTCCAACCCATGAAACTACATAATTGAAGCATAAGATGCCGAGTTGCGAAGGTCTCAGGGACACATTACATGCAAGGTTCCTTTTCTCGAAAATAGTGACGTCCTCCAAAACTGAGATGTGATGAAAAAGCGGGAGTTTGTGATGATCTAGACTGGCAGCATATGTTTCCCGCCAAATATGACAGAAGCTAAGCACAAGGAAGGAACATTTTGAGATGCCCTAAGACTCGAAGCAAAGCACGCTGCAGGGATGGTAGAAGAATAAGCGAGCAGGCTCTAAGTCACTTGAGCTAGCTGAGCGTACTCTCATACAGGTGTTAAAAGGAGCCGAACCAATCCTTAGTTTCTCCAGGTCTGCGATTCTTGGGAAAGATCTTTAACTCTATCTGTGCCTCCTTGCCGTTACTCGAAAGATTCAAGGGTAAGCTGATGGAGCTGTCACAGTGACTGAAGGCTGACAAAAGTACGAAAGTACATACTGAATAGGCCTTCGGGGCTGAAGTGGACGAAGCGAGGGATTGCCACCGAGACTAGGAAGGACACAGACTGCGCTATGCAAGCATTCGTTATCCTGGTGCATTCACATTGCAGGGTATTTTCAGGAGTTCCGCGTAGCGTGTTACCACGTGTAGTAAGCTGTGTACTGAGCCCTGCGAAACTAGTTTAGTAGTGCTCACTAAGATTCTCCGAAAAGTTCCTCCCGCAACATCGGAAAATTATTATTTCCACGTCCTCGTGTTCAGACCCCTTTACATATACACTTGGCTTCATTAGTAAAAGAAGGCTACAGCGATCAAACAATCCTTTGGCCTTGTGTATGCAAGCCTCAACTTGTTGGCAGCTTATCTAATATACGTAAAACTGGGCTTGGTTACTTGCAACAATTAACCCCATTGGTAGGTTGCACCTCGAATTCACGGTCACTGGGCGGTCTGTATTCAATGATGCCAACGGAGTGAAATCTTGGGCTCGTGCCATTTGATCTCTCTAAGCTAAGAGTCTACTACGTATCCTGACTTTAAGCGCCACACTATATGCACCAGGATAACATGTCAAAGCCTCAATATAGAAATTAAGGTGCAGACGTGGGTTGATCGTCAAAGATTTGTGGTCTGTAAGAGTTTGTATATAGAGTGCGAAGAGCCCCAAGGAAAATGAACCATCACACACTCACCAACTCCTCCGCCAACAACCGATAAAGTCCCAGGGTAGTTTAACAGTTTTATCAACAGTCGGTTCTTAGGCCTTCTCGATATGATGAAAAGCATACTGCTCGTGCTTGCTTCTGCAGCACTGGTTCCTGCTGCAACCATCACCTACAACTGGAATATCGGCTGGGTCAACGCAGCTCCAGATGGATTCTCTCGACCTGTAATTGGAATCAACGGTCAATGGCCTTGTCCTCCAATTCAAGCTACCGTCGGCGATACAGTTATTATCAATGCTGTGAACCAACTCGGCAATGAAACGACCAGCATTCACTTCCACGGTCTTAGCCAGAAGAACACTCAGTTCATGGATGGCCCTTCAGGCGCAACCCAATGTCCAATTCCGCCGGGATCCAGCTTCCAGTACAAATTCAATGTATGCATTTACAGATATTGGAATTCTATCAAGCTTGTAACTAACCAAACATCCGATAGATTGACGAGCCAGGAACCTACTGGTATCACTCTCATACCATGGGCCAATATCCCGATGGATTCCGTGGTCCATTGATTGTTCGAGGTATTTGTCTCGTTGAGTATATGGGGGACCAAGTCATTGACAATAATCTAGACCCGAACGATCCCTATGCAGGACAATTTGACGAGGAGTTTGTCTTGACAACTTCTGACTGGTATCATGACCAGTCCCCGGTTCTAATCCCACAGCTGCTCAGCGCAGACAACCCTCGAGCGCTGCCGCCGTTCCCGGAATCCATCTTGCTCAACGATGGTCAACCCGCAACATACAACTTTACACCAGGCAAAACTTACAAGATTCACATCATAAGCATGGCAGCTTTCGCAGCAACATTTTTCCAATTTGACTCGCACACCATGAGAGTTATTCAGATCGATGGCTCGTACGTCCAAAAGCATGACGCTTATCAGATTCACGTTGCTCCTGCTCAACGATACACTGTTCTGCTCAATGCTCAGTCATCTGCCCGAAGAAATTATGCTTTCACCGCATCATTGGACATGAACAGGGATTACACGAACACGTCCGCTTCAGTCTACCCATTCAATGCCACGGGGTACTTGATGTACGATAGCACCAAAGCAGTGCCAGGCCCATATACCGTTCCAAAATGGTCACCACAAGACGATGCTACACTTGTGGCATATGACAACCAACCATTACTTGGTACACCAGACCAAACCATCGTGCTTGACTTTGATTTCGGACTGGATGCCTCCGGGATTCCAAGGTAAGGCAATGTTGCGAGAATTCCGAAATAAAGCTGACGATATCTAGAGCTTTCTTCAACAATATCACCTATGTGACGCAGAAGGTGCCAACATTGTACTCGGCCATCTCGGCGGGAAAAGATAATACCAACCCCATCATCTACGGCACAGTTAACCCCTTCGTCGTCGAAAAAGGGCAGGTTATTGAGATCCAGATGAACAACCTGGACGCAGCAATCCACCCCTTCCATCTCCACGGCCATCAATTCCAAGTCTGCGAGCGGCCAGCATCCGGTAAGGGAAAATACACCGGGAAAGGTAGAAACTTCCCTGCTATTCCCCCCAAGCGAGATACTATCGCCGTGAACGCCAACAGCTACGTCGTCATCCGCTTCGTCGCTGATAACCCAGGTGTCCAATTGTTCCATTGCCATATCGAGTGGCATGTGGAGATGGGACTTACGGCAACTTTCATTGAAGCTCCTGAAGAACTTCGCAATTTGACAATTCCAGCTGATCACTTGGCTGTTTGCAATGCGCAAAACATCCCTACTGTTGGCAATGCAGCTGGAAATACTCAGAACTACACCGACTTGACTGGAGCAAACACAGTACCAGCCACTTCAAACAACGGGTAAGTTTTCTCTTGTGGAGCAGAAAGCCAATCACATGCTAACGTACCATGTAGTGCGATTTATGTTGCACCCGCAAAGAAGCCACGCAACTTGTAAGATGTGAGACGTTGGGTACGCTAGAAGTCCGAAGTTTGAAGAACGCGATTAGAGTAGAATGCTTTTGGAGTCACAGTCACTTGATGTTTTATACACACTACACTAATGAGCAGCATAGAAGATAATGGAATTGCGATGACTTAATATGTTTGGGCATGCGTGTTTATACCCTCTCGAAAATGAGGTTTTTACGCCAGGTAATTTGTATCAAAAACAGCACAGCAGAGTTCCACTAGTAACAGTCTTTGATATCCTTGGTTGTTGAAGAAACCCCGAACTTGCTTTTTTAGACATTAAAATTTCACTTCAAGTCTCCAGTTATAGATCTCAATAAATAATATGCGTTACACAATGCCCATTCCAAATAGGAAGTCCTTACATCCTTTACGAAGGATTTTACTGTTAGATATTCAAGCGAGATTAGGAATCTAATGGGTATTTAAGGAGTACAAAGGTGGTATAGTGCATAAGACGTTAAGAAAGAATATACTCTTAACAATCTGTGACAATCTAGTTGCTTAATACACCTAGAGAAACGGGGACTAGATTTCACTGTACTGCCCTGTACTACTCGTTGCAATCAAATTCCACCACTTAAGCAATACTTTCACCGCATTATCCACTTTATTCAATAGAAGAAGAGTTCAACAGTGATTAAGAACGTTAGATCAAAAGCGAGTACTAAGAATGCTTTTTAGTTCCCTGTAAAAGATCCTTAAATTGGCTTGAATAACTTACGAAGGTTGAAAATGGTTTATTATCAGCCTCTCCAAGTTAGAAATATTTCTATATAAACAAAATTTAGTCTACACAAACAATATCAGGAGGTTCACCAGTTTCTTTCTATGTTTATGCAGCTCAAAAGATTCTCCATGCAGTACAATCAACCCTTGGACAAAGTGATACATAGCAAGCTTCAAGAAGATTTTCACATTGCTTTTATCTTTGTTTTCCATCAAGTTAGTATTCCTACTCGCCGTCCTCAATACGTATTTAATAGAGAAAGCCACAAAGTAATGGAAGGTAGTTACTGGTTGCATGGGCCAAAATATTGCCTATATATAAGAGATCTGACTTTCAACGTGCTCACCTTCGCCTTCTGAGGCCATAGATGCTATTGTCAACACACAGAAATGGGGTTTCCACGATCCAAGCACAAATCTCAGTCGAATTCTAGAATATCAATGGAAAGCAAACAAGCCATGCGAGCGTCATCGAGTCCTTTTTCGAGGCTGACTGTTTTGGCTGAAGGAAAAGGGGCTCGCTTACTTGGGAGTACGCGTTGAAAGCGCGGGCGAGGACGTGACAGTTGGAAAAAAATTCAAATCAAGACAAAACAAAGGTCCCAAACAAATATTAGACTTTGACTAGTGAACATTAGTCAAAAAAGCAAAATTTCAATAAGGGATTTCGCCCTTACTGAAATAAACCAGACTAACTGAGTTTTGATTTAAGGTATCATTACCACCCACACGAAAGTCGTTAGACCCCGGGGTATTACATTCTTACCACCAGTCCACTGTTACCATGGTACTGGATTTATTTGAGAATTCATTATTTTAGTATTTGAATAGCTAAAGAACGGTGGTGGGAGTTTGATTTGTTTGCCTGGTGTTTACCGGCACGTGCCGTCGAGCGTGTCACCTACACCTTCACCTTCACGTGTTCCTAGCTTACCTACCTCTAAGGTTATAGGAGTATGCTCTCGCAAAGACAGTAGACACTTGGAAAGCCCGAAGACTTTAATCGGGAAATCATTGCATGGATGACACTCTAATTGAAGTATTGAAGCTCCAGATGGAAGTGCAGCCCTACCATGGAGAACGTTGCTGAACTGTTTACATTCGCGATGATTCGAAGAATGGGGAGAATATGGTACAATCATCTGAAATGGCCAATAATGCACTCACTTAAAAACATAATGGGTTATGCATATGAATTACTATGATGGAATCCCGGGGATCTGCATAGTCTCAAGACTAGTATGGCTATTGGCATCGTTTTTCTGAACACAGACTGTTGAATATCTCAAACTTCCGTACCTGACAAAAAGATAAACGGAACTTGCTTCCGGTTCCTGACAGCTGCAAGTGCTAAGCCTTTCTATTGTTGACGTCAATTAGACTTTCACGGGAGAACGACAATTTAAAGTAGTAGCGCTTAGAGCTAAATCAGTGGCAGCAACGCGGGTACCATTGCTGTACGGAGTAAAGAATGCGAGGAACGAGTCCGAGCGACCAGCGATGGGCGACGTATTGTCGGTATGGAGCGAGGACTCAAGTAGACATTGCCACGGGCAATGGGAACACCAACTCCTTCCCAGAAACTAAGTTAAATGTGAAAGTCTTGCATCGTATAACGTGGAGACGATTACAGTATTACTTACATTGCCAGCGGAGAAAAGTCAAGGCATAACTTGATCCAGCCCAACGCGATGGTCACTGCAGCAGCAATCTGCCCAAGCCGACATGATGGTGCGAAGAGCATCGAAACTAATCATACTGTCGTACCAGGGTTGATATGGCGAATATGGCACCTGGAATTTGGGTGGAGACAGACCTGCCTTGGTATATTTAGATGCTTGACAGAGGACAAACTTCATCAACGAGCTCAAACCTGCCTTCGACCTCTTTCGACTCACTATGAATTCCCTATAGATATTGGTGCATACTGGGCTGGAGTGGTCACAGTGAGACGTTGTCTACCTTGTTTGCTGTTAATGCAAGTCCTCTCTTGACTCCTGTCGGAGTTGAAATTCTTTGGGAAGTTCTTTCTGAATACAACCTCGGGATCTGGACATGAATTTAAATATCGTACTGAAGTCTCTAGTAGTGCTTGGCCCACGAGAGTTTTTTTTTTGAGAAGTAGCTAAGGGGTTGTGGTGCAAGGAGGATGAGATATCCAAAACTGGCGTAACCGTATTTCGAATATTTGCCTGCCACTCTGAGCCTCTATTGCGTCAATGCTACCTCCGAGTCAATATTGCTGAATGAAATGCTCCGTCGACTTCCCATACTTTTCCATCGCAAAGGTCCAGGAGTTAGTAGCAACACATTCATCGCTAAATGGCTGATAATGTAGCATAGATTCAGGCAATGTCCTGCAACGTGATATCTTCATTGCCAGCTCATTTAGCCTTTCTCTGTCTTCGCGATTTTGACTTCTTGTTCTCCGCCCCACTTCCTGTGGCTTCAGTCGGTTTCGCAGCATCTTTATCTTTGCCTTTCCCACTCTTCTCCAATTCTTCCTTTTCTTTCTTCTCTAAGGCTCTCCTGACAACCTCCTCCCTCTCAACCCTCTCAATCAACTTATCACTCCCCTCCCAAAGCTTCTTTGCCAATTCCTCATCCCGGATATCCGTTCGCGCAAAATCCATCTCCCGACATTCCTTTATGAACTTTCCACCAGGTCCTAATCCCAATGATATTTCCATGGCGGCATATAAGAAGCTCTGTGCACCTCCCTCTGAGCTCTTGAGAAACAGCCATGCAGTTTGCCAGAAACCCAGATATAGAGCCAAGCCCCATAGTGTCCCTCTTGTCAACCATCGCCGCATTCCTGGACTGCGTGTATAACCTGGATCGACAAAAGTCACTCGCGCGTTATTTGGTTCTCCATCAGGTCGCTTGTACGCATCCAAATGTTTTTGAAATGCGTGCCCGAACATGGTGAGGGCTAGCTTGCTGCGTGCGTAGGCTTTCGCCGGTGACCATTCTTTAACCTTCATAGCATCTTCTCCATCTCCAATTGGCGGGGATGCAATATAAGAGGGGCAGGTCGCTAATATGATTCGTACATCTCTGTCTAATGGCTGAGCGCGGATTGCAGGACTGAGTATGCTGAGAAGGTGGAAGTTTGCAAGGTAATTGACCATCCAAGTTTCCTCCAACCCTTCCTTTGTGAGTTTCCGAGGCTTCCCAGATGGTGTCAGAGTCGCCGCACAGAGTATTATCATATCCAAACGTCGTGGCGGCGCATTGTCGATCCATTTGGTCGCAAACTTTCGAATGCTAAGAAGAGAAGATAGATCAACTTGTTCGGCATAGATCAACTCGTTTCCTGTTCGTTCGCGTAGGTCCTCGATATAATCAACAAGGAAAAGATCTGTCGGAGAGTCTCGGGTGAGGAGGACGACTTGCGCTCCTCTGTTGGCCAATCCGAATGCTATTGACGCTCCTATACCTGATGTTCCTCCCGTTATCATTACAATCTTCCCATGCATTGTACGCTCTGCAAAATTAATGGCTCCCTTAAAATACCATTTCAGTGCCGCAAATGTTATGACTACTACGACCACCTTGACGACAGTCCATAGTTCTGGCAGCCATGAGACATGGCCAAAGATCACATCGCCCAAGAAAGGAATAGGCATGGCGGAAAGAGTGAACAGCTAACTTCAAAAAGAGGGTGAAAATGAAGAAGAAAATTATGATGGCTTCATACTGTGTGTGGTCTTTGTATGAATGGAAAGGGGCGATGTTTAGCAACGAGAACAAAAAGACATCAAGGCTGAGCTAAATTTAGACTGCTACGATGACAGAGTCGTTCTAGTGCAAGGCTGTCGCATAGCCTCGTGTGCTTTTATTTATCCGCGCAACCAACCTCAACGCCACTTTCAACCACAACAGCAAACATTCAACTTCATCCATCTCCATTTGGCCAAAGAAGATGTCCGATGACGATACATATGAGATACCTCTTGAGGACCAGCGGGTCTTTGGAGCAGGTATCAAGCGTAAAAGAGTCAAGTTTGTTCCCTGTAGTACGACGACCTCATCGATTACCGCAACTCCAAGCACAAGTTCAGCAAAATCAATCAGCGACCTCTACCTCAGACTAGTTCTGCCAGACGATATAGCTGATGCTAATACGGCGAAAGCTACTGTCTCTGCAGAAAGCGATGCTCAAGATAAATCTCATTTCTGCGAGATCTGCAATTTCCCCCTGTCATCCACTGACCCTACCACAATAACGATTGAAACCGATTCCCTAGATCCGACAGACACAGAAGAGCCATCTACCGTAAAGGGACGGCCTCATGAAGCATCACTGGCACACCAAGTCTGCCTTACACACTCTCATCCACCCTCACATTTGGACCGCAATCGCAAAGGCCTGACTTACCTCTCATCCTACGGCTGGGATCCCGATTCTCGTCAGGGTCTAGGACCCTCAGGTCAAGGTATTCAGTTTCCTATAAAAACGAAGGCAAAGGACGATAAGTTGGGACTTGGGGTTGTGCTCCCGAAGGAGGCAGAGAGGAGAAAGAAAGAGAAGCCCAAGACATTAGATGCTGGGAAGGTTAGGAAGCTAGAGGAGAAGGATAAGAAGAAGCGGCAAAGGTTGCAAGATATGTTTTATAGGAGTGAGGATCTTGACCGGTATCTTGGAACGGGCTGAGGGGTAATCCTGGGACCATTTTGACTGCCACCAGTGCTACCACACGGGTCACGCATTGAGGACGACGGCACGATACCTTGAAGGCACCTTAATTCTGGACAGAAGATTTGCCGCATATGAATAAAGATGCTCAGCGAGAGCTATACATGCTCAGCAATGCGGAGTTTAGCCTCAGGATAGAGGAAAGTCGATTCAGTTCCTCCTGAGGAACCAGCAAAACCACCGGCTTTTCTTGATATCAATATATTGAGAGCTCGTGATCACACATGCTAGAATATCGGTCGAAGGTTAGGTTGAAACGTTAGTTGTCCAGACTTAGATCAAATCACACTTACAGTCATCAAGCAAAAGAGACATTACATCAGTACCTGTTTATAGACTTGGGGTTCAGCTCATCCAGGCTGTATGGCTCACGTTATTCAATTCAAGGTACCGTTCACAGGGAAGTCTGGGCACGATCAGACATTGGAACGAATCAACGCTTCGGGCACGTGGATCAGCATTTACTATATAGCAGTAATGATTTCTCCCAAGGAAGGAGAAACAAAGCAAACATAATATCAGTTTCCTGGTAGATCACCAAATTAGGTTTAGTAACTCAAAGAGTCCACCACCTAGACCACCAGCACGGAAACGAGAGCAATAGGCGAGCCCTTTCTGCCCAGCAGTTAACAATCCATATTTCACCTCCCTTTACCTATCACACCTCCTTTCTGTCTCGCTTTTTCTTTTCTTTCGTTCTTTCGCTAAAAGCATTGACAATATAAATGGAATCTATATACTGTACTTACCTCTGTTTACTTTCACACTCGACCTGAGATAATGCTATAGGTGGCAACGAAACTTATGGTGACAACAAAAGTCATAGTGAAAACAATTTGTCTAGATTAGAAGCGAGGAGGAAGACAGATGGCAGTGCTAGATGAAATCTTCGATCATGCGTGTCAATAACGATGTAATGACCAAACGAAGTGTTGAAAGAACGGTTGAACTGGAGTTTTGCTGGGAAGTAATTGCGAGTCTCGTGATGTGTTTATATTATAGTAAAAAGGAAGGGCAAGTTGGAAACTAAGAATATAGCATAGTAGTCTGTGTAACCCGAATCTTAAATTATTCTGTCATGAAATTAAAACCAAGTTAATTTGCCTCCTCCGCAACGCACGAAAAACATCACTTCCTCTACTCCGGTTTGCTCGCATAAAGAGTATATCTAAAGCCACATCAGTAAGAAACCCCATCCAACGTTTCGCTGCTAGAAAATATAATGATACTCACATGGGATAATAAGCGTGGATTCTCGTATTATGCATCTCCTTCCTCACATCCACCAAAAACACCTCCACCTCCTGTGCAGTCCACCCCAAAGCTCTCGTGAACAATGCCATAGAGATGCCCGAGAGCCCAGAACAAAAGTCTTCAAGAGTCCACATTCCTGTTTCCCGTCCATTAGCTATCTTCACCCCACCACATACTCACATAATGCAGTTAGGACACTCACCCAACTCCTTCAACTTCCTATCTCTCGGCCCTTTCTCAAAAATCAGTTCCCAATTTCCGCTGAAAAGACCCCACAAACACAGAACCTCAAAGGGGGAGTACTTACAGCAATTCATAGGCCAAATATACTGCTTCTCTACCAAATCCACAAATCCAGCAGCCTTCATCTGCTCCCTATAACGCAACGCACTATTATTCGGACGTCCAAACCGTATGGTCCCATCCAGCATCAGCTGGTTCCATTTCTCCAAGGCTGAGTTCTCAGGGTACGTCTCGTTATCGACGCGAGCTGGGAAGACGATATCTGAAACTTCGATGAAGCCGCCTGGGTTGAGATTCCTGCTCACTGTTACCAACCCGCTCTCAAGACGTCTTTGGTTTGGAAAGGTGAGTGAATTGGAGGGGAATGGATAAATTACTGGAAACACTGCTCGAAGAATCTGGGCCAGTTTGCGAAACTTGCTGTCATCATCCGTGAGTGGATGAAGTCGAATTTGGTGTTGAAGTTCCAATCTTGTTCTAGATCATCAATTTCGAACGACAGGTTCGGAGGCACAAAGAGAGGCTGAATTGGACTCAGATCTACGCCCAGGACCTGTTTCAGTCAATATCTTCTTCTGTTTACAAACTCTGGAACTTCACGGACATGCGACTCGGGGTGCAAATCGGCTGTTTGTCTCTCAGTATTGTTGCTTATACCTTTTGAGCAAAATGAAGGGGATATACCATAGTCAATCGCCCACTATGTAGATAACAATGTAAGCAGCCATCTGGTAACATGAGAGGGAGCGCTAAGAGAAGAAGCAGTATCAGGTGTGCAAAGAAGCTAGAAGGCGAAAGGAGTGAATGTTAGAATCGTTACGTCCGCGCACTTACTATGCCGGTTCCTGTCCCAACGTCAAGAACACGATGGATTTGCTTCTCTTTTGGAACTGGGCAGACAGATATCTTGCCTCCATATGTCAATGTGTAGAGATGATGTTGGAGATCTATACACGGTTAATCGCCACTCAACCAAAACTTCTTAGAAGTAGAACTAATATTAGAAACACATACCAAGTCGATCTTTCTCAATCTTCTCCTAGTCAGCACATCACTTCTACCCCTATAGTAAACAACTGTAAATGGCAATAATACCTCATCATTAGGCAAGACATAAACTAGATAGGCACTATCAGTACCCATAACCACAAGGTGAACCAGCAAGGCATACTCCCATCCTTATAAGCATGATAAGTCCTCCCATTCTCCTGCCGATACTTCATGATACTCGACCCAATCGATTCCGTAGAACTTCCAGTTACGCTCTACCAACAACCACCCATAATCCATCAACCTCTCAATTCCCCAAATGTCTTCTTCAATACAACGCCGGAATGTACTTACGCCACCAAATGCCGAATCAGTATCACTATGTCCATCGCCCTACCATCATCGGACCCGTCAGTAAACGCCAACCCCCCGCCTTTTCAATGTCTGGAAAATATAGACAAGAGATGCACCCACCTCAGCTTCAATCTCAGCAACATTCTCCACCGCCGCCTCTTGAGGAACCTCTTCCTGTTCTGGAGTCGCCATACTGCGTGTTTGCTTTATATACTTCCAACACAAGGATAACTTTCAAAGGTAGACAAAAACAAGAAAATCGCGCATAATCTTCCAGGAGTTTAGACCGATGCCCCGCATCGTACGTACCGGTACAGTACTTAAATACATTATTCTCGCTCTCCACTTCCCAAGGGTCGGGCCTCCCCCGCCGAATACCAACCAGTATGCAAATCTCAAATAATCAGCAACAGCAACCTAGCATCTCTCGGTGCTCTCGGGCTCCCCAATCCCCAGACTCAAAACTAACTGGGGTAAAATGGCGCGGCACTACGCACGGAAGTCGAAGGCATATCCCAGTTGCAGCCCGAAACACTTGGAATTGCCGTGAGCTGTGAGATGCGAATCAAGATTGAACATGAGCTCTTGTCTACACCTCGTAAGCCGAAAATCGGTCTGGAGGCTTGGAAGAGGGATCAACCCAGGTGGAAGAATTCTGAGGATCATCCAGGGTTCTTGGTCTGGGCGAGATGGCTTTGTTAGCGAGGGAGAATGGAGGGTAGATGTTTGACGCTTCATGGCTTTTTCTTGCCCGATTCTCCGATTTCCTACATACAACAAAAGTGGCTTGGAAACGGGTAACGCCTCTTAATGCCACGCATATGCCCTCCAACACCAAACAATGCCTAAAACACGCTTATAAATGAAGTCCCCCATCCGGCCATCGATCAATGGCCACTTATCATGCTCATCAATCTTTATGCTTGTCCTTCTTAGATCCAAAGAATCCTCGCTTCTTCTTCTCACCATCCTTGTACTTATCCTTCTTCTCCAGCTTGCCTTTCTTGTCCAGAGTTGGTGCTGGCCACTCTTCTCCGCCCCCATTTTGCATTGATAGATTCGCCATACCAGCTGTTGGCGGTGCTGGTTCTGGAAGACTTTTTGTTATGGGTGGAGGTGCTCCAGGACTGACGGCCCCTCTTCTCCCCGGTAGACCTACTGGGGCAAGTTGAGCGCCGGGGCCCTTTGGCATCGTCTGCATAGGCTTTGGAGCCTCTCTTTCAAAAAGATGAGCTGGTGCTTTTGGGGGCGGCCTTTCCACAGGTAAATCGAGCCTCCTTCTATCCGCACTCAGATCACCCACTTGTTTGATAAAAAGTGCTGGCGTGAGCATGTGACTTGTGGCAAGGAATACATCACGACCGCAAGTTTTGGAGACCTCGTAGCAAGCTCTGGCCTCAGAATATGTCGCACCACCAGCCATGAATACTATGAGTCTTTGTTGGTTCTCGTTGGCAGACATGCGATTTCGAGCCCAAGTCGGCTTTGCGCTCCGAAGAGAGGCTTGAGACTGTGCCGCTAGTTCTTCGGAGTTGTCGAGAGGCGCTTTGGTGTATGGGAATACACCTTGATCAAGTGTACCTTTGACAAGATCATCAAGCATCAGCTTGACTGCTGGTTCGAAGCGTGACAATGCATATTCTTCGTCCCCAGCTGATGGAACAGTCTTTCGAGGAAACAAGGGTGGCGGTGGTGGTTTTGAGTCTTTGAGAGGTTTCGTAGAGCGAACGCCCAATAACTCAAGGTTGGTAACAAGCTCCATTTCGTGAGGAGGAAGAGATGAGTGGGCGAGGAGGCGTTCTATGTCCTCGGTTATCAAGCCATCACGGTACATGATGTAAAGCAGAATTAGCCGTAATCGATCTTGTAACTCAATTGTCTCGTCGTCCAGTAAGCGTACTAATTGATCTGCCAGATTCTTTGGTTTTCGGAAATCCTCGTCCAGACCGGTACCAAGAGATTGCTCGACGGACGCAATATCTGGAAGCTTATGGTGTTGAAAGATATTCATACATTCTTGAGCCATAGTCAGATGCAGAGAGTACGCTTCCTTCATCTCCTGAAACTGTGGTAAACCTGCCAACATGTCTTTAATGGCATTCAGACTTGCTGCATCTCCCTCAGAGGTGAAATGAGGATTGTCTGCCATGAACTTGCGGAAGTCAGACATCAACTTTTCAATCGTGTCTTTCATGTGCGCGTGTCGGTTAGCGACCCAAATCTTGTCCTTCTCTCCAATCTCCATTTCCTTTTCTTCCTGGGCCCCATCTCCTTCGGTGACAACTGTCTTGTACAGCACCTTCTCCCCCTCCTTTATAGGCAACAAGTCATGGGCCATGGCCTGATATGTAAATTCGTGGATCAAAGGCGCTACTAAATCCATTGATCTATCTGTAATGACGAGAATTCCTTGTGGTCGTCCGGCAGGAGGGGGGAAGTTCTGGTTCCATTGTGCATATGCATCAAGCTCTTCCTGAACAAATCGAGCTAAATGCGAGGCGAGAACGCTTGCTTCGTGTGATGGATTTCGAGGTCTGTAGTATCGTACTTTGGGATATTCCCCGAGGGAGACACAAATTCCTGTAATCTTCACCAAGCCTTAGCCCGCTGCATCGAACAAGTGCGATTTGCCATACCTTTTGTGCTAGAAGCTGCATATGATCTCGGACGAAGCCATTGCAGGAAGGATGGTATAATATTGGAAAACTCCAGGGATCTCTAAAGGTGATCAAATGTGATTCTCGAGGGAAATAGTCTATGGATAGTGTTTCGAATCCTGCCAGTTGTTCTTGTGCCGATTTCGAAGAGTCGATGCGCCGACGCATTTGAGGATCAAGAAGGGCTGTCCATACTAAGAATGTCTTCTTGTATCTTCGGCGCTCGAAATCCGCCATGAGGCAATCGACGATATGCGGTTGTGGGGACAGAATGTATATGGCATCCATCTCAGGGTTCATGTCCCTCTTCTCCTCGATCCTCTCGATGTCTTGTGTCCAGTTAGCCCCTGCCTCGTTTCCCTGTCGTATGTCCTAGTACATACTCGCAATATTCTCATTGAGGATGTCATCTTCCTTGACCACATTGTCTATGATCTTCTTGGCCCCCTCGTCGATGACCAGCACCTTCCACTGCGCAGCGTATTAGCACATGCCAAAGGACGGAAAGACCGAAGATGGCAGACGCACATCACCTCGAGTTATGGCCTTGATCGTGTTCACGATGACTATGCCCTCCAGTCAGCCCAGGTCCACGGGAATGCCAACTCCTACTTACTATCGCGCTGCTCTTTAATCGCTGAGACGCCCATGGTGAGCGGGGGCGGGGTATGGTCGCGAACTCAGGGCTCGATTGGGCGTGGTCAAATTGTACTGGAGGGTGCCTTTGTTTGTTTCCAAACATATGGATGGGACAATTTGGCACAAATAGGAGGTGAAGGTGAGTTGACGAGCAAGTGTCGAATACTCTCTGTCCTCACGACTGGAGGTCGCGTAGCCTTGGCGAAACAATGCTGGAAGTGGCTCTAGCGAAACGTCGCAGCCTCGAACTGGTCCACTCTGTCCATTCTATGCATCTTTTGGGTACGGTACCAGCGCATTTCATGTCCCTGACATCGACATCTACATCTACGTAGCATATGTGTTTGATGTCTACCTCAGGAGGTAGTCTGTCCCATTGAGTTCATCACGTCTACCGATTCTGCTGAATATCTTACCTAGGACTCTCAGCTTTGCCACAAGGTGCACGACCACGCGCGAGTCTGAGTGCACGCCATGCGCTATTCAGGTACCTATGGCTCTAGATCTGGAAGGTTCCCCGAAGAGACGAAAAGTCAAGTCAATTGCAGTGAAAGAAGTAGACATAACCAAGCTGAATATTGCGCAGATGAGGTGTTCAAGCCAATCTTGACACGTGATCTGTAAGTGCAAAGAGAGCCTCATTGTCGACAAAGGTTTATGTGAGTGGTGGTGGCCATGGTAGTTCGTACATGGCCCGAGAGACTAATTGAGAAGCCTACATTGGGGTGGTGATTGGAAGAGACTAACAACTTCACCCCCAAAAGTTAGCCACACTACTTGGACACCTCACAAGTAAAACTAAGATCGGGTTGAACAGGCATTTCTCGCCCCGTTCAGAACTTTTGGCCACTAACACTAACTTGAATGAAGAAATTTTCAATGCGCTTTACCCGCGAAGATATCCTACCTCATCATCCATCAATCAGACTGGTTGGTAGCTAATCACCCTATTCTCATTCTTTCAAAAAGCATTCATAAATACAGACCAAATTGAACCTTTAGAACCCCTACTATCCTTAAGATCTTCGAATGAATAAACTAATCTTGGTGTCTCAAACTCCTTAAACGAGGTATTGTTAGCTTTTGTATTTTCCTGGCTTCATTTCTAGAAGAAGTAGCTTAACAACTACAACCACTCGGCCCTCCAACATTCCCAACAAAAACAACCAGCACAGCTGTAAAAGCAGCAGTTGCAGCGAATATCTCGATCCTCCTGGTCTTTGAGAATACAGCGAGCCTGTTTTGTATCAGACTGAATTAGCCGAGGGCTCCTAGTCATGACCCCTGAGGACTGGGAACCATACGAATGGCAACTCACATTACAGAGAATATTGTAGTGAATGTCATCACAAGTCCGAGGTGAACCTTCAGGTCAGTTATGGGGAAGAGTGCGAACATGGGAAGAGTAGCGAGGAGAAAGGACTGTAATATAGGGAGGTTACGTGTTGTTAGGTTGGGTTTAGAGGTGAGCTCTATCTGTTGCAACATGGCTTCATCTTTCACTTGATGGTTAGTCTTTTTCCCGAAGTGCTGATTACTGTGCTATTTGGAGAATATGCTCGCTTACTGTAAACCTTTAGCTTTTCTTAGATCTTTGACAGAATCTCCCATTGTTCCAAATTAGACCTGCTTAACTTACTGAGATTGCAGTCCAAAGGCACTCTCTTTGTAGGAATGTCTAAATGGTAATATATAGCATCCTTGTCACCTGCCGCTTCGTACAAATCCTCTCAACAGCTCTGATTGCAAAGCTAAGAGAGTATAGGCGTCGAGGTCACCAAACCGCTGGAAGATGCCGACTTCGGGATGCTTTGACATGAAAGAAGCAAGAACACAGTTCTACTGCCTCGCTTCTCTCAAGTCTGTGTCCTTGGCATTAAGTGTACTTCGAGTACTGAACCAGGGCTTCCGGGAGCTTATGGTTCTAAGCGTAGACTTGTGCTTGCTTTCGGAAATAGGGGACATCATTTGGTCGGCTGGTGTGTGTGGAACTGATTTCTCTGGTTCCGACTTTGTTGATGGGTTGATTGTGGTTGTCATCATGAAAAATACTGCAATGCAAGAACAAATGATTTTATTTACAAGAAGAATTGTTTCCAAAGCTCGCGGATTGAAGCCACAAGATCTTGAGACACCATAAACTATTTTATATCGGGATCTAATCTAGCAAAAAAAAGCATTACAGCTGTTTTGAAATGTCGTTGTCCGCGTTGAGTGGCATAAATTGGGAAGCTTGTGTACTAGAAGTACACAGTCCTTCGTGGTCCATTCTAAGTGCTTTGATGTCATCTTGGGCTTGGAGTTCTTATTGGAGACGAAGTTTCGTTTCATCAATCATAATGTTCCTGTTATTCATGAAAACAAGAAGAGTAAGTTTCAGCACACTTGCTCTTTCTCACACTGAGTGCTCATCAATACTTGCTAGGTCAACCCAAGACCGACCAGGAGCGTGCTGACAAGGAGAAGAAGCAGCGGGAGCAGAATAAAGAGAATCATGCTGTCTATTAAAAGAAGAAGGAGAAGAAGAAGGAGAAAAAGAAAGCAGCAAGATGGACAAAGGGAAAGGACCTGCGATAAAATGAAATACGTCGTCGGGAAATGATGGTTCCAAGCCTGCAGGGAGGCTGACATGACTTTTGTGATTAGAAGGGGTCAACATCTTAGCCTCTTTCACTTCTAAAAGCAAAAGTCGGCATTTTCTTAGTCTATACTAGTAGCCAGACGACTAACCAGGTCAGCAACAACCTTACTAGGGACAGAACTAGCAGAAGACTAAGAACAATAGCTGGAGTATACGACACGATCTATGTTAGAAATAAAGTAATAAATTTGATATAGTGATATGAACGTCGCTTTAGGGGTTTGGCTGGTGCTGACGGCGTCCTTTATCGTGAGCACTTTGAAGGGGATTTGAATATTCTCGTCACGGACCTTCTTCCGAGGTATGAGAGTCAAAATTTAAGGTCCAGAGCTTAAGAAATATATAACCTCTTTCGTCCACTTGAGAGTGTTAAAAACAAACTGAAAAGTGGAATGTATGTCGTTGAGAAGTCTTTGTGACAGATTGTTTACATCCAATCAAGCGAGCCAAGGTGCGATCGACACATCACATCGCCTCCCTAAACCTTGGACCCTCCCTTGTACTCACCAATAGCTTGATCATCTGCATTTAAGATCGTCATTTATGATATCTTCCAACAGCGATGAACCTTAGATTTGTCAAGTAACAAGTCGGCGAAGTATCTTAGTATTTCAATGAGAACAAGCGAGCCAAGCTACAGAAACAATGACACAGCGCAAGCGAGACACATTTCGAGCACATTCCAGAAAATATTGCTGGAAGGAACGGTGAGAGTCTAGTCATATTCATGTTGGAATACCAATTCAGGATTGGATATGATTCAGCGGGTGCTATCAAGTGTGGTGGTCCATCCTCGGCGACTTAATGAGTTGATAGTGTCGTGTCCTCCATTCTTTGTACTGGCCATCCTAATAGATATACCTAAAATTCAAGTTCTCCCGATCAGTCATATCGCTAAATGCAGTCCTATCACGCTCCCTCTCCCTTTCGTCCCTCTCCTCAGCAGTCTCCTGCGGATTAACACCCTGCAACACATCCCTCCTCTTGTTCTCCCTCGCCAACATGAATCTCAACGTAAGAATCACTACCACCTCCAAAAGATGGCTTATAATCATGCTCCAGATCCCCAACTCATAACGAGGACTCTGATCAGTCTTGTAGAAGAATGGTCCTGCGATATTCCCTGCGAGGGTATCAGCTACAGCCCGAAAGAAAATGCAGAGGGTGAGACAAACCTGTGCAATACCCAAGAAACAAAACAGCGTTCGTGACAACCTTCTTTGTATGCCCAGCCGTATTCGCCGTCTGCAAGGATAATACCATCACAAGCGCCGCGTTGTAAGGGCCAGTCAGATAATAACAGATCAATCTCCCAGCCCTGTTGTTCGCATCCAAGAATGCCAGTCCAAAAGTGCCCGAGATATTCGGCAGCAAGAACAAAATAATGAAGTAACACCTTGATTGCTTTCCATTCCTCGATACATAATCGTTTAGAAATACGCAAATGAGGATACATATGGAGATGAAGATCCCGTATGGTACTTGCATAAGTGTTGTGACGAGTGTTGAAAAGCCGAAGCCTTTGATAATGATAGTACCGAAGTTTGAAATGCCGCCATTAGGAATATTGGCCACTGTGCCGACGATGAAGAAGAGGTAGAGTTTCGGGTCTTTGAATGCTTCGATGACTTGATAGCGCTTGAGGTGTTTATTCTCGACACCAGTTTGGTTCTCTCTTAGGCGCTCGACTGCCCATCTTCGTTCCTTGGGCGTGAGTAGAGGTGCTGTGACGGGGGAGTCAGGAAGGAAGAAGAAGAGGACGACTCCCCAGGTAGCACACAGGGCACCGATGAGTAAGAACTCGTATTTCCAGCTGGGAAGACTGCCTTTGATGTGTCCAATTCCGTAGCCGAGTAAACCACCACCAGCGATACCAAGACCATTTGCAGTGTACCAAATCCCGATGCGTACTGGTTGTTGTCGACGAGTATACCACCTGTTTGTAGAGTTAGCAAGGTGTATGATCGTGACAATGGTCGATAACTGACGTCAAGAAAAGACATGACACCAAAAGCAGTGTTACTTACATGCTGGTTATTAGCATAAAACTAGGATCCGAACAAGCTTCTGCTGCACCAGAGAAGGCGCGCAAGACCGCAAGCTGAGTGAAGTTCTCGGCACAAGCCTGCAACATGAGGAAGAATCCCCAAGCGAAGATATTGATACCCAGATATTTACCAATAGGGAAGCGCTGCATCATAAAATTGGTAGGGAAAACCCAAGCCAAGAAACCAAAATACTTCACATCACGAATCAGTAGAATAATCGATGAACTGCGAAAACAGAACTTACAAAGATAGAACTTAGCCAATTATATTGCGTCCCCTCCAACTTCAAATCTTCCCTAATGCCAAAAATGGCCGCATAACTAAGCGTCGTCTTGTCGATATAGAAGAATGCATAACAAACAGCTAGGTACGGCAAGATCATAAAGTCGATCTTGCGTTGCAAGCGTGCTTCATCTGCTGGCGAGATGGCCTCGTGCAATTCATCAGGGTCGGAAAAGAGAGCGAGAGCTGTGTCGCCGTCTGCTGCTCGAGAAGAGAGACGCCACTTTGAACGAGGAGCGGTAGTCGTCTCGGTGTGGCCTGTGCAGGGCTTCGGTTCTGGAGCTGAGGATGATGCTGGAACTGCCTCCAAGTCTGAAGGGCTGCCCATCTCGGCAACTGATGTTAAGATTTATTAGGTGGTGGTGATGGTGATCGTCGTAGTAGTAGCAGTAGCAGGATTAATAGTATAAAAGCGTATGAGAATTGCGACCAAGCAGAAGCAGAATGAAAAGAGAAGAATATAAGAAGAGGGGAGCGTTGTCCCAGACAGGAGACCCGAAAGAGCCTGGCCGTGCTGAGGGGTTCTCCTATACGTCCGTACGAAAGAAAGGTGACAAAGTCCAACAATCACCATAAGTTGCAGAGAGAGCCCATGAGATCGATCATTGCCTGTTCTGTGCCTGTCAACAAGGGAGGCAGGTAATACTGGTACTGGTACTGGTACTCTCTACTTCCCCGTGCTCGGCAGAGTGCGGGCGGGGTCTGGCGGGGAGAAGGGAAGGGTATATGGGTATCTTACTGTCCCCGCGGGCATTGATTGCAATTATGGAAGCACGTCAGACAACCAGACAACATCCATGTGTGAGGAAGGTGTACCGAGCCAGTTCAAACTGTTGCCGAAGCACGTCTGCTCGACTGGCTCTCTTAATTGAATGCTGCTAACGATATATTATTTCCATGTTGAGCATGAGAGTGCCCAGGAAGTGGAGTAGGGCGACCTCAAGCCTTATTTGCTACTTCAGCTAAGCCGATACCATAGCCAACCTGTCCAGTGATATTATATTACAGCGCACTGTCATACCCCGTTACACTGCATCCGCTCATGGCCTCCTGAAGCCTTGAGGCGGAGGTCCTCTTCCATCATATCCACCAAAAGACATAACATCAGGTCCAGGGAATCCGCTCATGCCTTGCGGCATAAATCCTGGTGGTGGGCCGCTAGGAAAGAACCCAGGTGGTGCTCGCATGTTAGCTGGAGGTCCGCCAACCATGGCATCTGGAGGAAAATTCCCCATGGGAAAGCCTGGCGGAAACATCTGTTGTTGCATTGGCATACCGCGTCCTGAGAGTCCAGGAGGAGGCGCAACATGTCGCGGTGGAGGCTGAGAAGGCTGTTGATTCCAAGATGGTTCGGATAGACCGGGAGGGGGTGGGCGTTGTAAGATCTGCATGGGCTGTTGCGGATGGGTACCACGCTCATCATAAAATCCTGGTGGAATACGACGTTGTGAGACACTGGCGTTTCTCTCGCGATGAGCCTCGCGTTGAGCCTCGCGTTGAGCCTCTCTCTGAAGTTCTTGCTGCTCCATCATCAGCTGGTGTTGATTGGGCTGTTGTCTTGGAGGCTGAGGAGGGCCAGGCGGCATCCTTAACAGTAATTGCTCCATTCTCTGCGCTTCCGGTGCAGCCCTGGCGCTTTGCATTAGGCCCATCAGGAATTCTGTATTGCTGTTACGGCTTTGCGGTTGATCAGACCTCATCGAAGACTGGCTGAGGGCACGAGCACTAATGAGTTTTTGCAGGTCCTGCTCGGTTCTCATCGACGGCTGGCTACCAGTCATTTGGCGTTGACGAGATATTTCCTGGAATCCAGGATCATCATGACGCTCCGGTCGATACTGCTGGAAAGACTCTTGGGGGTGTACTGGTAGACTTGAAATTCTATCTTGTGGAGGTGGCTTTGGCTGCTGTGAAGAGTTAATTGGGGGAGATCCATTTGATGCCGGTGGCTGTGTCAAGCCTAGCTTTTGTACTCCTAACTTTTGCAGCAATGCCTGGAAGGCCTCCTTCTCCTCGGGAGAATCTTGAACCTTGGGGGAGAGCATGGAGTCAAACCCAGTTGGACGAGCTGTTGCTATCGATGGCAGCGGTTCTGTTTGTCTACGTTCAGGCTCTTCTTGAGGTGTGTAGAACTTCGCAAATCGAGAGGTCTTTCCTGCTGTTGTGGCCTTCGGAATGTCTTCTTTTGCCGACTCGATAGCTGATTCAGTGCCAGCAATGTCTTTCATACTGAATTTGGTGAAGAACTTGTCAGGACCAGTATCCATAGATAATGGCGTTTCGACTTTCGGTTTCTCCACACCGAAGAATCCGCCCAGGCCAAAAGCGTCAGGGGCAGAGCGAACTTCTTCTGCTGGTGTGGCTTTGCTCGTATCTTTCTTAGACTGTTGTTCCTTCCACTTTTGAAAGTCTTCTTGCGTATGGGCTTGAGTCTTTTCCTCGGCTGGCTCGTCCATCCACTCAGGGTCGCGTTCTTGTTGTCGGTGCTCGCGGTCCCTGTCCCATCTGCGATCGCCTCTATCATTGCCTCTATCTCCCCGATCTCTGTCTCCACCTCTCTCTGGACCTCGTTCATCTCGGTCTTTCTCTCTCCAACCCCTACTCCGATCGACGAGTCTATCGCCATTGCTGTTGCGATCTCTTGGTGTTGGAGGGCCATCCTCCTTGTTAGTGAACCATGAAGGCTCATTTCTCCCTCTGCCATTGCCATTCCGACGGTTTTCGAGGTCTTGGTTATCATGCTCGCGGTCCCGATTATGATCTTTGTCGCGAGAAAAGTTTTCAAATCCTCGCGTCGGTCTCTCTTTCACATCTCGTTCTTCTCTGTCCCTGAATCGTCTGTCATCCCTCTTGTCATCCCGGTGCCTGTCTCCTCCCATGCGTCCTTGAAAGCGCTCCGCACCTTCAGTGCCAAAACTCTTCCGTGGCTTCACAGTACTCCATCCCTCGCCATCTGATTCTGCTTCGGTGCGTTTTGGCCGCATATTGTTAGAACGCCCATCTCGAGGTCTTTCGTTTTCCCCTTCACCCAACTTATCGCGAAAGCTATACCGGTCTCGAGACTCGAGAGCGCGCAGCCCAGGCCGATCTCCAGCATCAAATGGTTTGACTGGATTTCGAATAGATGTGGCTGACATGAACGAAGTTTTTGGAGGGCCTAGAACAATATCTTCAGGATCTGAAAAAAGGTCAGCATATTCGCACACATCGTGTCCCACATAGTGCGTACTTGTGCTGTTGCGCGAGATGTGTCCCGGTCGTCTACTTGTTGAATCAAGCAGTATAGAAGCGTCAAGGTTCTTGCTCCTATCTGTCGACTGTCTGTTTGTTTGCGTGCGACCACCTTCTGCTGCAGCACTGAAAACCCGTGTCAGTATTTGATATGGACATTCCAACTCCATGTAGCTAGCTTACCCCATCCATTGCTCTGCAGGAGGCAACGCCGTTGGCTTCACTACCAGAGGCGACTCTCGTAAATGCTTCAACTCCTCTGGGGTATATCGTATCGCCATAGTCATTGTATCGAGGTCTCATGAAAAAAAGGTCGTTGATTATATGTGATGTCAGATCGATTTGTGTGGAGCGTAACTAGAACCTAAACGTTGCGAGCACTGTCGTACGTGGCGTCTTTAGATCGCCGTGGGTTGAATAGTCTTGGATAACAGGATGCCTGCTTTGTATCGGAAATGCGATGTCGAAGATACGCAAAGGAGCTCTTCGTGCAGCGACTTGGGCAGGCTGAGCGCAAGGCGCAGAGAGCGCTTCTTTCCGTTTCGAGTGGGGTAGAGCTTGGTGTGGGCAATAGTGTAAGTGTTAAAGTGTTTGGTATTTGAAGTTTAGTTCGTGGTGCGATGTACATGAAATACTAGGTGAATTGATGATGATCGTATGTTGAAAGTTGAAGGTCAAGTGCTATGTCGTTCTTGATATTCCTCGACACCATCCTCAGGCTGAGATTCTTCAGCCGCCTCCAAATCAGGCTAAATAAGCGAATACAGTACGGAGTATCCAGAACAGACATGGAATGGTACGAAAGGTACCTGCAGAATAAGTTTACTACATTTGTGCTATGATACACTAGTATAAGTCTTAGATAGATTGCAACTATGGCATCTAAGTATCTGACTACACTGCGTTTGCACCCTTCCAAG
Source organism: Pezicula carpinea (assembly GCA_026119845.1). Taxonomy (NCBI): domain Eukaryota; kingdom Fungi; phylum Ascomycota; class Leotiomycetes; order Helotiales; family Dermateaceae; genus Pezicula; species Pezicula carpinea. The sequence goes on along the minus strand of JALRMK010000016.1, from coordinate 680,013 downwards.
CTTTCACTCTCCTTTTGTCACACGAGTTCAAAATCCTCTCCATCAACGCCTTCAAAGGTGTGCCTCCACCTAGAGCATCCTGAGCCTCAAGCCAGGTTATGCTACTGAACCTCGTAATGAGAGTTGTGCTTCCTCCTTCAATCGTTGTAGCTCGAAACAGTATCTTGAGGATCTTCTCTCGTAAACCCTGCCCAAGATATGTGTTGCTGTAAAGAGAAAACAGCTTCTCGAAGACCTTCCTCTTCATAAAGATGAACATATCTGCGCGTGTTCGAAGTCCAGCTAGCATGTACTTTAACAGCCAGTCAATCTCAGTATAATGAGCATCATCCAACGTTGGGGGCTCGTCAAGGACCTTATACATCAAAGGTATCTTATCAAGATCCCATGTTGGACCTTTAGAGAGGAATGCATTGATCTTCGGGTATAAACAATGCAGCGGATCGCCGAGAACAGCTATTGCGTGTGATGCAAATGATGAAATAATTGTGGTGAGAGGTTCTTGGTCGATGACTTTCCTTGCAGTTTCCACGACCTCACATAAGAGAAGCCATGTCTGTTCCTTCTCCTCGTAAGCCGACTCTTTTACTTTAGCTGCAAATTTGGAAATGTTTGTGGCGGCTTCCTTTCGTATATGGAGGTGGGTGGATGAAAGAAGCATAATTAATGCTGCTGCGTGTCCGCCATCAATAACTTCTTCAGCCTCCTTGTTCGTCCATTTCACAAGTGCGCTATGATCATCTCCTTGCACTGAATCAGCTAGCATCATAATGGTGACATTCTCCTTTTCTTGTGCCAATTTTTCGTCGGTGATAACCTTCTCGGGTATGGTGGTGAGGGAAACTCTAGGTTCAGGCAATACTATCGTCTCTACATACTTTCCAGACCGCTCGATAGTTGTCCGAGCAGGTGAAGCTTCCGGTACATCAGCAGCTAGCTGCTTTGTCACGATGTTGAGGATATTCTTATTCTCGCCCAATTTTTTGGAACCAGCGAGATATTTTGCCACAAATGAAGCGAGTTCTTGAAGAATCGGACCAGTCACAGACTTGACCACAAAAGGCCATTGCTCAAGGATAGCGAATGTCAAGAGACTAATGGGCGAGGCATCTCCGTTTGACTCGTTGTTCACTTCTGCTTGAATTTGTTCAAGCATAAACACATATTTGATAGGAGCCGTTGCACAGCGCGAGACACAGTTATCAAGAAACTCGTAGACAGCGCTTTGGTATGTGGTTCCGCCTAAATCTCTCAAGAATAGAATGACAGCATCTATCGCAGATATCGATGTCTGCGTCTGAAGTAACTGATTTTGTTGATTCACCGAGTCCAGAACTGATCTCAACTTCGGAAATGGTACCTCGAGCCGTGCTTCAGCAGAGAGCTTTAGCATTGCCATGAATGGTGAAAATGAAAGACCTCCAGCCTTAGTGAACCATCGCATTCCAGGAGAAAAGTGTGCGAATTGAAAGAGGCTTTCCAGCTCCATTGAACGCATGGCGCGGTCCTCAGGTGACAAGTTGACTTCTTCTACAGCTTGCAAAGTCTTGGTGAGGCTACCAGCCACATCAAACTTCGCATCTAACGAAATTCCAGGAACTGTCTCGTAGTATAGGACTAGCAATTTGGTAACTGCTTCTCTCTGCATTATCTCCGTGTCCTTCATGCCTCGAAAGGCCTTAATGATGTCCTCGATAGATGGACAACGTAGGCAAAACTCGGCGACTAGATTTCTCTCTGCTTGACTCCATACTGAAGATGACTGTCTGGCTGCTTCTTGGTACATCTGTAGCGTCTTTTGTAGCTTGGTGAATGCTATGACAAGTAAGCGAATTGCGAAGAATGTAATCAACTTGTGTTGTTGGTTTAGACAGCGTGTCAATGCTTTCTGGTTGAGTGGCTGTGGAAGAATACTTTCCAGAACTATTGATGTTGGTGGTGGTAGGCGTGCAAACCCATCTTGATGACCAAAGTACTGAGGAATCGGAAGCTGGATGATAGAGAATAGACAAGCAGAGTACCCAATCCAGGTTGTTGTAAGCTTAGGATCAAATGCGAATGCCTTTTTGTTGAAGAAATAACCTGCAACAAGTTCCGGCGCAGATTTGAGGATAGCTAACAAAAGCTCGCTTTGTTTCGTGCTCGACCAAGGTTTTAGATTTTGAACAAAATCAGACAACATGGTATTACGCACAGGAACCTTCTCGGTGAACTTGTACATCCACTCGATACTATCAAGTCCCAAGTCAATGAAATTTTGAGTGGCATCAGCATCGTGGCCATCGTTTGGATCGATACCTCGAGGGTAGAAACCAGATTGCCGATTGAGTACGCCAAGATTTGGGGAGGTGCAGGCCAGAAGCAGAAACTCATGCGCAGTATCCTCAACTGATTTCTTGCTACTTTCAAGGTCTTCGTTTATCTGATCATATCGATACAGCGTCGAAATACGTCCAAGAGAAAGTGCGTTAACAATCTTTGTCTTTGCATCCCTTGGAAGTGCTTCGTCCTTGAGGACGCAGGTTTTCAAAGTTTCAAGAATTTCGAGCACCATAAATGGAGGGTCATCCTTCAAATCTCTGGTTAACGCCGATATAATGTCCCGTTGGTTAAGAAGGTCTCGTTTCGCATCGACGGGGAGGAATTTAATCAAAGCTAAAATAAAGCGAAGAGCATTCGTTCGTACTGAAGGTTTCTTTCGGTCTTCCACTGTATCTGCCGACAAGCGTATCAAAAGGTTCCGAGCCAGTGACTTGAGTGTCTGATCTCTAGCTCGAAAAACCTGCTTCGCAAAAACGCCGCCATCAAAGATAGTAACCTCTCTCAGCAATCGCAATGCGGGAGAGATGAGGAATTCCCTCGTTTTGTTCGAACTTAGTCCTTTCGCGATCAACTCTTGTTGAGGCTTTTGAAGCAAAGCTCGACCCAACCGGGAACCATGTTCAGAGAATTCTAAGAAGTTGGATATTGTCTTGAGAAGCAGGGCTAGCACGGCGGTTACTGCAGACAACAGAGACTCGTTGTTCGACTGAGCAGCAAGACTCCATGTCTGCATGATATCCACTAAGTATGCATCGTTCTTCTCTTCTTCGTTGGCGGGCTTCTGTAGCTCAAGGTAGTCCTTCAAGATTGAAAATCGTTTCGCATTTTCGCTGGCCGAAGCTGGGAAACTATCTAGGAATGCCTTGAACGTTTGAATTGCTGCTACATGTCAGAGTCAAGGTGCCCAAAACAGGTTAAATCGGCATTACCTCGTTTAGAACGACCTGCATCTTGATCAAAGGCCAAAATCTGTTGCAATTGTCTCCCGGATCGAATCTCGTCTGCGGGGGTCTTGTTTGGCACCAAGGTGGCATCGTAGCTAGAAATCTTTTGACGTTTGAGATATGCCTGGTTACCATCCACCGCATGGTCTGCTGGCCTCTTAGACATGGTTTAAGAAATATCGTTGTGTTACTGAATTGATTCTCATGATGGTTGTAATGGAATGGCGGAGCTTTGGTTTGCTTTGCACACTGGACTGGTACTGGGACTTTTTTCCTTATCGATTTCCGATACGGAGTAGCTCGCTCGAAGAAGCAGGCGGTGGCAGAATCCACCAAGTGTAGATAGCTCAACCTCATTGATTCGCATCACGATGCTTCTCTTCTAGCTCTTCACCAACATGAAATAGCTCTTCGTGCGCAGCCCTTTGGCTTATGCCATTCAATGTCAGTAGCTCCAGTCTCCAATATACTCCGCGGAGCCCCAAAACCGTCGCATCTTCGACAAGTCAGCAATGGCAGCTCGGAAACCTACTACCACACCGATTCAAGCACCGGCACCACAATTCAGCATGGTCCGAGATCTGCAAAACAAGCTGTCGAGAGGAGATGTGCACTGTGGGTTCACGAGGAGGCTTTGTCCAAGGAAGATTTTCTCCTCAATCTGGACTTACTCCCAGATATCAAAGCCGGAGAGCTTATGGCCATTATAGCCCTAAAGACAGACTCTGGCGTACGTGATTTCCAGGACGCTGCCCCGACACATAAGAATGAAGCGAATGGCTTGGGGATCTCCATGAGACGTGAAGGAAGCACTACAAACCTGGCTTCCCAGCTCAAGAGTGCTGGTACCGATGGGAAGCACGATGTTGATCTTGGGAAAAAGTATCTATTTGTTGCTAGAGACATGAGCAAGGAAATGAAAGCCAAGCACCCAACCCTAGATGTGTCTATTGCGAAGCACATAGCGGATGCATTCTCCCTCAAACACCGAGCCAATGTGCTACTTACTACTGTAAGAATTTCCAGCATCCCCAGGTGAACCAGGCTAACAGAGTACATAGACTATTGATGGCATAATTTCAGCATCCCATGTTGAATTGACATTTAAGGACGAATACCTAGCAAGATCTGATATGTGGAGGTTAGTTGTTGCGGAACTAAGCAACAAAACAGTATACAAAGGCCAAAAAGTACTTTTCATGGGCACTATTAAAGCTCAAGTGACTACAGTCTATGTAGATGGACGCAAAGTTCACTCTGCATTTTTTTCAACTGATACAAAACCCATATTTCGTAGCGAGTCTGCCCGCTATGTCATATACATTCAAATGTCGAGGGAGATGTGGGATTTTGACTCGGAAGGTTCTGGTGAGATAATGTTTAATAAAGTCATCAATGGCTTTCTCCCCGCACTTTTCAAGAAATGGGCCGCCCTAAAAGCCAGACATCTTGTCAGCATCATCCTCTTCACCAGGGTAGAATATGACACTGGCTTGTCATCGGAGCTTGGAACAAAGTCTCTTGACAACGACTATCATACCGGAATCCAAATGGATGGAAACAAGAAACCTTATAAAGATTTCTATCGCGTGGTCGTCAGCGAGATGGCCAGCGCTGTGTGGACCACAATCTTGTATCAATTGAAACGAGAGTTCAAGTTCTTCCGAAGAGATATATCTTTACATCGACTCGTTACAGTGAGTGGCCCTACTTCAGACATTCCACCTACAGAGACTATAACTGGAGGAGCTCCTGGAAGCCGTATAGAGGCACAGCCATCTTTGGCGATGTATGGCAACGTCCTGGAGGCAATCAATATGGCATCATCTCAATTTTCTCACGACTACATTGATCGCGATCTCATGCGGACCGGAATATCGGTCATTGTGGTGACCCCTTGCGCCGGGCTCTTTGAAGTGGACTATGAAAGGTTGAGGTTGACTACAGAGAACTTAATAGGTAATGGAATGGGTATAGACCTCGTCTGCTTGCCAAAGATGCCTCTGCATTCCGTACCACTCTTTCGTTATCGGAATCCTCAGTACGCTGCTTTCCACGAAGCCATCCACCTAAAGTCTCTTCGTAGTGAAGATAGTACACCGCGCCAAAACGCTCCCATTTTCGGCAGTTTTTCGTCGCTGAATGAGTCCTTTTCCCCAACCAAGGCCTCACATCCCGAGCGAAGTCTGCGGAATGGCTCTTTTACCACCAACGATCCTCCAAGCGAATGGTGCTATGCCATTCCTCACTGGCTTGATGTATCTTTTTGGACGGGTGCGTCGCAAGATGTCCTTTCTCGCACAGCAGTGAGCCCCCGAGTTGGTCGTCAACTCAAAAGAACAATCCGCCGCCGCATAGCGCCGTTCGAGGTTCGATGCAAGATGTATGAATTGGAAATGGGAAGCGCTGGGGAAAATGTGGCGGCCGAAATATCAGTGGCACCACTGCAGCACGATCTTCTGTTTCCCAAAATGATCATTGGACCTAGAGAAGTACCTACCCCTAATGGAGGGGATACTCCAGAGTCGAAACAAATACGACGTAAGAAACTATATGCTGCTTTGATGGAGTATGTTAGTGGTCCGTCAAAACCGCTCGTTGACCGCCATTCTCCCGAGGCAGAAGCTGAGCTTTACAGGACACTGGACGCATTTGATCAGGCCACATCTGAGCTTTTGGAAGTATATTCTGAGGCCCGGCAAAAGAATGATCCGAAGAGATTTTTCAGGGCTGAGGATGGAACCCGAAAGCCCTCTATCGCAGACCCAAAAGTGCTTGGCACATCATTTACAGACGATCATGGACAAACTACAGGTATGACTCTGGCCGAAACGGCAATATCAAATCGAAGCAAGGCAGAACCGCGAGTTCAAGAAGACATCCTGAAGCCACGGAAGGACGGCATAAACAGCATGATAGCCCCTTCATCCAGATCTTCCCCTGTGCGACCTCCAAAGTTTGGGCGCCAGATCAGTCTTGGAAAGCATGGTTTTGGTATTGCCGCCCCAAAGGCAGCGACAGCTGAAATTCAGATCGAACACGTCAGCGCGTCCAGGCCAGCTAACGAGAGTTCATCTGAGAAAATGAAGAGGTCATCCAATACCATGGCAAATCATCTATTTAGTAACCCAGCATCGCCATTTCAAGAGCGACCATCATCATCAAATAGTCGAGACAGTGAGAAGTCAAAGACAAAATCGGACTTGTCATCTACAGAACTTAAAAACACACTTGAACGTCAAAGTCTTCAGAAGACCCAGTCAGCCAGACCAATTCCCATCAAATGTGCACTTCAAGCTCCGGATACCATGTCTCAAGTCAATGCAAGATCCGTGCTAGGTTCGTTGTATGAAGGATTGGATAGACATGTTGATGGCGAGCTTTCTCATACCTTGCAAACGGCTAAGCTTGATGACAATCAGAAGCTTTACAACTCGAAGCTATTGGCGGGTGCGGTACCTGAACTCCCAAACACTTTATCTCCAACAACTGCGCTTTCCCCGTGGTTGACCGTTCTAAATCCATCCAATCCGACCGGTACAGATGCGATGGGCCCGAGTCAATACAGGCGCTGGCAGCATGTCTTTCCACGACCAAGATCAAAAAAGGCAATGAAGTGGAAGTCCTTATGTTCTCCCGCCTCCGTCCCCTTGACAACTGAGTATTTTCCGACCAAGAACCAGCTTGACACCGAATATCAACAGAAGCCTTATAACATCTCCCAAAACGCAGAAGATGACATGAACGAAAACCCGAAGACTAGAGAAGAGTTTCTTAGAGAATTAATTGGCCTGCGTCTCTCCCAGGGTTTCCAAGTTGTGGTAGGCCCTGCAGTTGCAGAGGCATTCGGGCAAAAGACCTTGAAAATCGCCAATGTTTTCGATGGAGATCGCATTGCCGAAGACGGAGCGAGTGTGTTCATGTCGATGGGCAACATTATACATCAGCTTTCTTGCTTCAACGAATCCGATATTGAAGTCAACATGTTTGTTCGTAAACCTACGGCTTCAGCTCCAAATAGTCCAGGTTCCGGGGTTACAACATTCTACAACCCAGCTATTCGTACGACATTAGCAGAAGGCTATGAATCACGACCGGTCTTGCTTGGAAAGTCGATTTCTGAGTACAATTGGAACTATGTCGACTCTTATATCGCGGGGCATGACGAGGAAATGACAGAGAATCTAAGATTCTGGAGAGCACGTTTCGTGCTGATTCCTGTCGAACGTCCCACACATATGAATTCTCAGAGACGCCAAGGGGAAGATAACGAGGAGGAAATTCGTTTAGAGGGTATCAAGAAACTTACCCAAATGTGGCAACGCCACAGATGGTTAACTGCTTCGGAGCGTCGGTTCGAAACCAAAAGTCTCGCGTCAAGGAAGTCCAAGGACCCCAATCCGCTCGATATCGTGTACAAGACCGAAGACCCATCCGTCGTTATCGCAGCAGAACTTGAAACTCTACCCCTGATTGAGACTGGCAAGACTATACCTCGGCGAGGGCAGTTGGTGGGATCAGAACGATTTCGAAAATCTACAGTCAATATCGCTCAACTGGCGGAGGCCATCCAGGCACCAGTTGAGAAGGGTGGTGTTGGCATGGAACACCGCCGTTGGTGGGAACGAAAACACAATTACTGTTTCATTGGATCTGAAATGACTACATGGTTACTTGAAAATTTTGAAGACCTTGAAAGCAGAGAAGATGCTGTGGCTTTTGGAAACATGCTCATGGGACCGTCGAATGAGGATGATAGAAAGCTGAAAGACGCGGCTAAAGAGAATAGTAAGGACAAAGAGAAGGACATGCGTCTATTTGTGCATGTGGACAGGCGGCACCCCTTCCGAGACGGACAATACTTCTACACGATTACTGGAGAGTATGCAAAAGAGCGTCCAGAGAGTCGAAGCGGCTGGTTTGCTTCAAGACGCCGTGATCAGTCGGTCCCATCCACACCGATGTCAGAAAGTATGATGAGAGAATCTCCGAAACCAGAACGTTCTAGCTCTGACTCGGCTCATGATGGAGATTCTGGCGCCAATACCCCAACACCTACTGGATGGAAGCGGCCCAAGGTGGCTTTGAGCAAAGTTATCAGATATGATGTCGACCACCGCAAACGATCGTACCGCCCAGAGCGTATCAACCTTCACTATGATCGTCTCCACAATCCAGACAATTGCTATCATATCCGCATTGATTGGATGAGCGTCACGGCCAAATTGATCGAAGATGCAATAGAGTCCTGGGCCACCACAGCAGAACGATACGGTCTCAGGCTTGTTGAGGCCCCAATCGGCGAAGCTTCCACCATAACCTCGATGCATCCATTCCGAAGTCCTTATACTGTTAAGCTTGCTGTCGAACCACCCGAGCTGCAGCCCGAAACCTACTTCAATGTTAACTCCTTTGCGCCCCAGTCTCAACCAACTCGGCATTATTATCAAAAAGCAATCATGAAGAAGTTCAACTTTGTCCTCGACATTGAAGCAGCTCGGAACTTCCCCTCTAATGTTGACGTCACTTATTCATGGGGCAGACCAGAGTTCAAGTACAGCCAATACATCCACCGTTCGGGGGTGGTACTAGCCCAGATCACGGACGATGGAAACTTTCTGTTGCTTGCGAATCGGCTGTATAACAACAGAACCGTGGCAGCCAGAGAGGATAGGTTTGTCAAAGCAGACCACCCTGATCGCGGCAATCGTATTAGTAGTTATAATCATGGCATCGCCTCTGATAGGGCAACGCCATACTCGTCCCCAGCGTTGCGACCCACTAACCTTCCTGAATCCCCTATGCTCAGAGCTGCCAGTGACGTCCTGGGACCTAGTCTCGCTGGCTCAAAGCTCACCGAGGCCACGACGCCGGAAAGCATCAAAAACGAACTAGAAGCATTCTGTTCTAATCCTTCACTTCTTGAAATTCTCTACAAGGAAGTCTCGACAACAACGCCAATGCCGAATTTGAGGAGTCAGCATGCTGGAAACCTGATGAACGATAACATCCCCACGTTGGGTCTACCACCCGGACTGCTGGCCAGGGATGCGAGTCCGAGTCCCATGAGATTGAGCAATATTACGGGTATTGGAATCGCAATGCAAAGGAGGTCTTCCTGGCAGTTGGGGATGAGTGGCGATGCAGGGAATAAGCAGAATAGCCCCCGAGGCAGTATTGCTGAGGGCGACAAATAGGCGTTATCTGAATCTGGGTGACATTCGGCTGGATATTGGATGAAATGAGTTGGCGCACATGTATACCCCCCGGGGCGCCGCACTTTACCGGAATGGTGGAATTTGTATAATGTTTACATGATCTCATTCATAGATACGGGTGGATGGCGGAAGGCATGGATGAAGGCTTTCGGACCAATTTTACAGTGTCTATCTGAGGAGGACATTCGTCGAGTGCTGGTGGAGACATGTCCCTGTGAACGGCACTTACAGCTGATACCGCAAGCGGAACGAGAAGCTCGATCAGGAGGGCCGACTAGAAAGCATCAAAGTACGTCGGACTGTCTCAAGAAGCAATTGCACCTTCTTTATCCGTCCTCTTGGTATTGAAGCGAGCATCGCGGCATCGAACAACATGTACCGGCCAGGCCAGGAAGTGATCCGAGCCTGATGCACGTCAACAGCGGCCTTCTCAAAGCATCGCAATGTGCATGAGGGTGCCTCTTCGCCGGCATGGAAGTTTGGTACAGTGGAAGTGGTAAGGCGCAGGCATGTATGTGCACTATATCCCAGCAACGATCTGATAACGGAGATGATGAACCACAGAACTGTCTGTGTCTTGGCATGCCAGACTCCTGGTGGTAGGTGCGCATTATTTCCGGACGCATGTAGAATAGCAGCATGGCAGAGTACGGTCCTAAACGATGTCATCGTCGTAGCTTATGCTCACTTAGGTACACATGAGTATATATCTTGCTTGTTCTCGCTCGCCTTTCCCTTCTTCTTCTTTTTTCTTTAGCTTTGCTCATGCTCTGGACTTTCTCGCGTCTTTTCTTCTCATCAGGCGTTCGTTGCTCGAGTGCCATACTCGCCCACCCTCATTCAGAATGCATCTCTCCACGCTCTTTCTCTCGCTCGCTGGGGGTCACGTAGCCCTGGCAGCTCGGCCTTTTCTCAATGAGCCAGATACTGGCATTGCGACTTTCTTGGGCAACGACACGCCCACCGAAGCATCAGGAACTCTCATTCCCCTGGATGACATGATCGCCATTCCAGATTTCGAATTCGCGGCACGTGCATATATGCCCAGTGACAATTACTCGTATTATCGGACGGGCGCGGCGGGGGAATTCAGTATGTGCTGTTCGATTCGCTTTCTGTTCTTCGTAGTCTTTTGCGTTGTCTTTTGCGACGGTGTGAGTAAGTGGACTTCTGCTAATTATAGATGACAGCGTATCGCGCCAACCTGGAGACGTACAATAGAGTTAAGCTGCGGCCAAGGGTATTGCGCGATATCACCGGCGTGCCGTACACATTGAAGTGGGCCTCATCACACTTCCCCCATGCACGAGTTGGTGTTGACGATTTTCTGCAGCACCACGATCCTGGGTTACAATTTCAGCGCACCATTCTTCATCTCGCCAGCAGCAAAGGCAGGCAAAGCCAATCCTGTCGCCGAGGTAGGCCTGGTGCAAGGCGCCGCAACGGGTGGCATTCTGTACATTGTGAGTAAAGATAGCTAGAGACGTCCCTATCACTTGGAGCTGTGGACGTTGCTAATGAAAAATCCACAAAGCCATCATTATTCGCAACTCTCTCTATTGAAGAGATCGCCGCCGCCAAAGCAGAGGGCCAGATCACTTTCCAGCAGGTAAATCTCTTCCCACCAAGCGTGATGGGGGTGTCTTGTAGCTTACAAATATCTCAGCTTTATGTCCGAAGCAGCCTAAAAACGGTGAAGGAAGATCTCGCTCTTGCCGAGCAAGTTGGGAGCAAAGCAATCGTCTGGTCAGTTGATAATGCTTGGGGACCGACGCGATCCCGAAGTGGACGTTGGACACACAGTGAAGCGTATGTTAGCCTCCTCCTTCGCCTGAGACCCTGAAAACTAACCAACTCTAGTGACTACGATTATCTCCCATCCACAGTAAGCCCCGTCTCAGAACCTCGAAACTGACTCCCGGACCAAGACTAATGATGCTCCAGTGGGATCTGTATGAGCAACTCAAGAACCTCACAAATCTCCCCATCATCCCCAAAGGTATCCAGACAGTGGAAGATGCCCTACTAGCAGTCGAACACGGAGCCCCCGCCATCTTCATCTCCAACCATGGCGGTCGCCAACTCGATAGTTCTCAAAGCACCTTTGAGATAATCCTCGAGATCTACAACAACGCACCCCAAGTCTTCAACCAGACCGAAGTCTTAGCCGACTGCGGAGTTAGATATGGCACTGATGTGCTGAAGCTTTTGGCTATGGGTGTTAAGGCTGTTGGCATGGGAAGACCTTTCATGTACTCAAACATCTACGGAGCCGATGGTGTGGCGAGGTTGATTGATATGATGAAGGATGAGATTATTGCTGATGCGGGAAATATGGGCATTGCGAATGTGAGCGAGATCACACCTGCTGCTGTAAGTTCATACCTCACCCCCACCCTCACCCTCCCACTTTGTTTTTACTTTCACAACGTGGTTTTAAGTGGTGTGGATGATGCTAATGGTACCGTAGTTAAACTATAAGGCGCTAGAGCCCTTGATCTATAAGATGTCTTGAGCACTTCACTATCTTCACCTATCTTGGTACGATCTGGTTTAGCCTTTTACTACCTACTAGATTAGTATAATTCGAAAGGAAATCGTGGGTAAGGTGAAAGAAGCAACCTTTACTGTATACGATTAAAGATTTCTTTTTAGATAGTACCTAGCATTTAAAATAGATGAGTATAGTAGCTAAATATAATAACGTTATATTAACGTAAACACTGTCTAAGTGTCCTTATAAAAGATAGATATAAACTAGAAGTTTATATAGAACTAGGAATAATATTCTTATAGATATATAGTTTACTAGGTATATAACTAAGTATTTAGGTTAAATATCAGACTAATTCTAATTCTAAAGTTGTTTTATATTATTCCACTTTCTAGGTATATCATTAACTTTTTAAACTGAACTATTACTACTTTCTCTTGATAAATATGGTCAAAGAAGCTATCTATAGTATAACTAAATAGCTTAAAGCGCTCGCGAATGCACATCGGCCCATACTGGAATCAGCTGGGAGGGGCACTTTATGAGCGCTTTTAGGAAGCTTACTACAGTGATTACACGACTGAAGACAGCACCACATCTAACTGAAATAGTGAATTGGTTATAATAGTAGACATCAAGGCTGATACAGAGAGATAGCACGCCGAAACAGGCCGTAACATTAGTGGCCCTTACTTACTACTAAAACATGACAGCTATCGACTATAGAAAGTCCCCGTCAAGGAACATCTATATTCGACTAAGCGTCGGAATTTCTGCCAACAGCTTATACTCCTCTACTACTACTTGACTCCGGGCTAGTAGACCATATTGCTGTTCGATCGTCGGGAATATCATGTTATAAGCGCGAGCTATGTCGACTATAGAGCGAGAGACATAGAGAACAACTAAACAGAATATCTCCGACAAGGCAGAACGTAGACGAATGGCAGATTCCTACCTCACTGAATACCCCAGGCAGCTCATCGATCTCTTTGGCCACCCGACGATCTCGCGTCGAAGCGTCTTAAAATACGTTTGGTCGAATTCCCGGAGAAGTAAATACTGTGCAATTTACCACACCGGCATCTTCTCCTTTGCCATTTGCACAGGGTGATGTAGCTCCTGTGGACCTGCTGCGGGAGAATGTTTCAAAACGTAAAAGGAAAGCGAGAGAGAATACAAAGAGGGCGAGAGCTAAAGAGTGGGAGAAGCTGGCAAGGAGTATAACGCTCACGTCCAAGACATCGCAGTCTATTAGAGGCCTAACGCAGTTCCAGAGCCTTCATTGAGCACCATAAAACCTCAAGATTCACCATATTTGCCCGCCGTAGAATACATAGTTCCATGGAGAAAAGACTCACCACTGTATCTCAATGGTCAAATATGTAGAGTAAGCGTTGACTTCAGTACAGCAGGGAACATGATCAGTGCGGAATTCACGTCAAATTCTCAAATACTTTTTAAGCTAGATAAGACATGTTAGTCCTTTGAATTACCAACCTTGGAAGGCTGATCCAACCAATTAGCCGCGCAAAGATTGAACGCACGTTTCCAGCGGAAGCGTTATCTACTAGGATATGCAACTTCTTCATCTTCGAAGACTTTGTATATCCAGCGATTATATGTCGGAAGTTCTTGGCGAAACAGAGACTCTTGATAAAATTAGACACCAGCTTTATGATAGACCTCAACAAATCTACAAGATTCTTATTGTTGCCTTCATTGGTGGTAAAGAGGAGAGTTTAAAGTTTTGGTCGAATGGCGAGGAACTTGAATCGACACCCGACACTGGTTCAGAGATCAATGTCATGTTTCTGGACTTCGCTCTAAAAGGAGGATTTCACATTGCATAGGATAATTTTCCAGATGGGAGGCAAGATGAAGGCTTCTCGAGTTCGAACAGAGTCCCAAACAAGGTGACGTGCGAGCGTGGTTTCCAGCACGGTGCTATCAAAGTGGGAGCATTTGAAGCTGGGGTCGTCGACTTGTATAAATGTATGAAGGAACAAAGCGAAGTACAAAGTGTAGTGCCTTAGCTTCGGAGAGGGATCTTCCTAGCTCGTCCGCTACGGAGTAATACTACGCCGGGCCGGTACCTGGCGAGCTACTCCGGACTTCTTCTCCTAGTATCTCATATCTCATACTGTACGGGGGAATATATCTTCACATCATCTCAAAGATCAAAGCCCGTCTTTCCATTTCCTTCCGTTGTTCTCTCATCAGAAGCCTCAAGACGAGAACAGGACTGGCATCTCGGATTCGCACCTTGCGTACAGGCTGAATAGCCCATATTCAACCGGCTACCCCAGCCCACGCCACGCTCCGGGGATGACCTCTCAAGCCTCGCTCTCCTACACTACAATACTGTAAGACCTCGGCACCCCCGCAAAGCCCGGGCTAAGTATTACCAGGATTTGCCAAATGAACCACACTGTTCGACAAGGTCCAAGATCTAACTTGACGCCATCACCACCACATGTGCAGTACGAAAGTACATGCAGATAACCCTGATACTTGACGGCAGAAGTTTTCTCCAACCAACAGATGAGATGAGTCCGTTGTTCCCTGTGCCTTCGCTCCGACCCTTCGTGAGGACTCTCCAACATGTCGTGCATCATAGCGATGCAGTCGCTTAGGAATGCAGCCGGCAGAGAATCTAGTGCCAGTGCACAGGGCAAATCATTGTTCTTTGAAGGGCATTGATTAATGTGGGTTCATCAGCGGGGAATGCGCCTGAGCAAACAACCTCGCATTGACCATAATACCTACGGTTGTAGCCGTTGGTGGTTGCAGCTCGTCTTGCTGGTGCAGCTTACACTGCTTATCATGGCTGTTGCTTGATGTCTGTTGGCTGGTTCCTATTGAAGGTTGGGTACATAAAGCTAGGCACTTACCTCTCGCCCTGCCCTCTTGACCGCTACATCTTCCCCATCTACTCTCACTCCATCATTTCTTGGGGACGAATTGCCAATCTTTATACTTCGAGATGAGGGGTTTTGAGTTTCTCGCGGCGATTGCTATCATTACCTTTGGAGGAGCCAATGCTGTACCAACGGCGACGACGACGGATGCAGCCTTGCCAACTGTAGATTTGGGATATGCAGTCCACCAGGCCACCATCAATGTATGCTTTCCATTTCCTAATCCAAAAATCCCGAAGACGAGCAAACGTTCCAAATAGAGACGATACATGTTTGATAATGCTGGCACGGGCGATGTTATGCGAAAATAGAAAGTGGATCTTCCAAACTAGAAGTTCTAGTTTCTTACCAATTGCACGCCAGTTGAAGTCAACTGCTTCATCTTGGATACTGAGAGGGATTTCCAAGTTATGCCCATCTCAAAACTACCAATATTGATTTTATGTAGGAAACCGGAGCGTACTACAACTTCACCAATATCCGCTATGCAGCTCCTCCACTCGGAGACCTGCGATTTGCAGCTCCAATTCCACCACAGGGTGTGAACCGTACTGTGAATGACGGGCAACAAGGTGGTATCTGCCCGCAAGCCAACCCGGCGTGGGGAGCCATCGAGGTAGCATATCTCGCAGGGGCCAATCTATCCTCGTTGGAGGCAGCAGCAGCAGCAAGCACCTTAGTCCCAAGCCTGTCCGATGTCCCGAAGCCCGGACCTGATGAGACAGAGGACTGTTTGCTGTTAGACGTCATAGTCCCAGAAGCAATATTCAAGCGGGCGAACGCAGGAAATAGCCTTTCCATGGGTGGTGAGTACTGGAGCCCCAATTTCATGTCAAAATACTGACTAGCCAAGCACCTGTACTCGTCTGGTTTTATGGTGGAGGCTATACGCTCGGCTCCAAGGTGTCAAGTGGCAATCCCGCTGGTATCATCGCATCTAGTCAGTCCAGTGGTTCGGACGGAGTAATCTTCGTAGCCTTGAACTACCGCCTCGGTATGTTTGGATGGCTCTCGGGCCCAACGTTTCAAGAAAACGGCACCGCCAATGCTGGACTCTATGATCAACGTCTAGCTCTCGAATGGGTACAAGCGAACATCCATCTCTTCGGCGGTGACCCGAAACAGGTAACCGTCATGGGAGAGAGCGCCGGAGGTGGAAGCCTCATGCATCAGATAACGGCATATGGAGGTTTGAAAGGCCCAGTCCCTTTCCAGCGCGCTATAGAACAAAGCGCAGCCTTCGCCAACCAACCAAGTGCAGACCAGCAAGAAACAGTCTACACCAACGTCCTCGACTACGCATCTTACGTCACCAATAAAACCATAACTTCTACTGAGCAACTCCGGACCCTCTCAACCTCTGAACTCCAAACCATCAACGCCATCGCCGTCGGTGTAGCCCCCTGGGGCTCCTTCACCTTCAGCCCAACCGTAGACGGGCTCTTCGTGCCAGCCCTCCCTGGCCTGCTCCTCTTACACGGCCAATTCGACACTTCGCTTTCCCTAATGATAGGCCACAATCTCTACGAAGGCTTCTTCTTCACCTCCCCCTTCATCACGAATGAAACAGCCTTCTCTACCTTTCTCTCGGGCGTCGTTCCCACAGCCTCAGAAGAAGTAACCTCCTACATCCAAAACACCCTCTACCCCCCGGTCTTTAACGGCACTTCGCGTTATATATCCGAGTACACACGAGCCCAACTCGTTCTCTCTGAAAGCACCTTCAGTTGCAATTCTCGCTACCTAGCCAAAGCCTACAATAACGAAAGCTACAGCTATTTCTTCACCATCCCACCGGGCATCCACGGCCAAGACGTACCCTACACGTTCTTCGACGGCGATACGTCGACGCCCAATGACGGAGCCCCCGTCAATGGGACAGTAGCTAGGACGTTCCAGAAGTACATTACGAATTTTGTCCAGACAGGGAATCCGAACGGGGACGGGGTTCCCTATTTTCCTATGTATGGTAGTAACTCTACTACGTTGGATATTGCATTAGCGAATAATGGGACCGTGCAGGTTGATGATACAGCGAATGAGAGGTGTGAGTGGTGGCAGAAGGCCTTATATTATTGAAGGGGGAGAGAGATGAGGGGAGGGGAAATGATAGAGATGAAGGGCAGGAGAGGGAGGAAGATAGTAGTAAGTCTTAATATTCTACTTATGCAACAAGCGACCACATCGCTCGCCAAAATTAAACAAGTAAACAACACCCACCTTCACACTTGTCCTCATTTTCACGAAAGGAACAACACACCCAATATTGTAGTCCTCCCAAATAAAATCCCTGTTCCTCGCTAAATCCAAGTCATCGAATTCCAATCCCCAAAGAAGTCACATAAATCGTCTCTAACCATCTCTTGTTTCTTGCAAGTACTCAA
This sequence comes from Pezicula carpinea, assembly GCA_026119845.1. Classification (NCBI taxonomy): domain Eukaryota; kingdom Fungi; phylum Ascomycota; class Leotiomycetes; order Helotiales; family Dermateaceae; genus Pezicula; species Pezicula carpinea. The sequence continues at coordinate 662,730 of JALRMK010000016.1, read as the reverse complement.
AACGCTCTTCACCTCCCAACAGAACCTCATTCATCACCAAATCCCTACCTTGACTAATTACATCAACCACCATACTGTACATATGAGCGTGCCTCAACCATAGCACAGACTTCTTAAGCCTTCCACGGGCTCTACAATGTCTCAGGTTTTTTCTTTCTTTCTCTCTGCACGATCCTCCTCATAGCAACGGTGCTAAAAAGAATGTACACACAAACAGCAGGGGACTTCTACCTACCGTACAGTATAGTAGAGAATACCACCTTTAAAAAGATAGAACAAGAAACAAGAAATAGTGTAAAATGAGAATAAAATCTACAGTACTCACCGCTCCCTCAAAAGACAACGACAACGACGAAGAAGAAGAAGAAGAAAACAAATCTCTTATCCCAACCATCGTCTAATCTTTCTCAAACCCCTATACTATCTCCACTAAACATCTCACAATTAAATGCCTAAACGACAACTAATTAATCTACTCACATCCAAGTCGCAACTCCCAGCAAAGTCCCAACTCTGTCTCACATCCATCAATCCATTGATTTCATCCAAGCACCAACCAAACCTACAACTAAACCTTAAAACCCCTATACTACAACACATATAAGACACGCTAACAACATATACTAGATTAACACCTATACCTCTCTTCTTATTTCTCTCTTATCTCTAGGTATACTAGAACCTCTATCTATTTATCTTGGAGATAGAAGATAAGAGAGAGAGAGATTACTATCTTTTAGAGTAAAAGTAGTTTTATATAAGATATACAGTAAGTAGGTAGAGATTAATAGAGATATACTCTGTTTAAATTTTAAGATAGATAGATATATCTTAATATCTTAGTCTAGAACTTAATACTCTATCTTTAGAAATATATAATAGTACCTATATACTTAGAGAAAATAGTTACTAGCTTTAGAAGAGTACTCCATCTGTAACACCTTAAGTTCTATACTATAGAGAAGATAGAGTAGTTAATTTAAGAACCACAGATATATTATTCATTGCCTTTACGCGCAGAGATCTCATCGTACAATAAGTCCATCTGCTCTATTGATAAGCAAATACTATGTGTGCAAATCCAGATGCAAGTTCCGCAAACGCCCAGCCCAAATGCATGCCATGCTTCCCGTACTAGCTAGCCGACTGAGTCCATCCCGAAGCAAATTCTAAAGCTAAAATAATTCAGGCTCTGAAACCGTCTACCTCGGTCTCATGAGTGGATGCGCCTCAGTATTAAGTACATACTCATCCAAGCTGACAACATCGGGCTCCGCGTACAACAAATAAAAGTACTTCAACGTCTCCGCCAACCAGAAGCTCTCCATCTCATCCACCCTCTTCGGACTCGGACTCATCACGTCACTGATTGCCGAGTGCGCCAAAGTAGTCGTGGTATGCGCTTGGATACTCTTGAACATATCCCAGCCTGCATCAGCCCAGTATTGGTCTCCGGTGATGCGCCACATGTAGAAGACGGACTCGATAGCTTCAGGTCGTAGGAGGTAGCGTTTGTCATTTACGTGGACAAAGCCTGGGGAGAGAGACTGGTCATTGATGCGATTGCGGATGGTTTCTTCATCGGCAGTAGGGTCGATTGCGTGATGCCACTTCTTTTCATCCCAGGGGCAGGATGTCTTGTTTTCGCAGCGGACAGCCGTGAAGGTCTCGGGCATGATGCCTGTGACCGTATTTCGGTAGGCCCAGACACAACCATCTGTCAATCGACGTCCTGTCTCAACGTCGTCTACCCTATTGAAGATTTTCCCGGACATGGCCAGCATGCCACCAGTGAAACAGGTGAGATGTTGTAGTTCTGCATCGAGATTTGGGGTGGCTCCTTCTGAGGTATGTAGCGTTCCTGATATGAGGATATCATGGTCGCCAACTGTCATGGGCCGGAAGAAAAGCTTCTCCTTGGCTACTTCTATGAATGTTTCGTACATGGTTCGATACATCTTGGAAACTCCACCTAACATTAAGTATTGCTGCTCTTGATTAGCACATTTCTATGTTGACGTGGAGGTGAAAATACCTTTGGCAGATATTCGTACGTAGAGTCAGCCAAAGCTCCCAGAGTGAAGATTTCAGATGCGCCGACCCAAGGAGAACCAATAGCTATGCTCTCGTTGACTTTGGTTGAATCAACCATTGCAGGCCACATTCCAGGAAGCGCGGTATTATTCTGCCACTTTTCAAGCTCGTTCATAACGCGCTGAACTGCATCAAAGTACTTTTGATTCTGCGTAAGTTGTGAGAGCCTGGTAAACTCCAGCTGAAGAGACCCGAGCACGGCCAGAACCACATTAGCACTTGCCATATGGTTGGAGGCGCTTGGATTTTTGCTATGATAGTTAGCGAACAAGCTTGGTGTGCTAAGCAAAGGAGTACACACGAAGACCATTGGTAATGGGGCGTCGGCATCCGATTTGGTGTATCGAAAGCAGTATACAGAACCTCGCCCAGCTCCACAGCCTTCTCCAGAAGTACCATATTCTTTCCACCGTTGAGATCAAAAGCAGCCAACAAGCCACCCAAGTGTCTGATGGTTGTCTCGAAGAGATTGATCTGGCAGTTCTCGGTGTTTGTAAAGTCAATCTTTGCTACTTCGACCAATGCCAATTCGAACTCCTCATCCAGATCCATAATGAGCAGCGTGTCTAGACTGTCGACTAGTGTTGCAGCCCAGCCACAGAAAGGCGTCTTCCAACCACCACTGATGGGACGGAGTTCATCGTGTGTCCAGGCCTGGTTCTTGTAACCACCCCAAGCATGCAGAAACGTATCTCTCACCTCGGCCAACCGCGCCTCTCTTATCTCGCGTGCCTTGGGTGTCTCGTGAGTGAATGCATGCTGGATTCGGGGAATCTTGGCCGGTCTGCTTGTCGGCAGACGTATGGACGGGCCCTCAACAGGGTATTTCTCGTCAAAGATAGGTTGTGTGACGAAGAACTGCGGTTGGGAAGGACTGAGGAAGGTTTGGCGGAGGAAGAAAAGGCAGCAGGTCGCGAGGACAGCGAGGACTAATGTCCGTCCTGCCCTTCGAGGAGTTGGCTGTATCGAGAGGCGACGCGGTGGTGGCAACGGCGAGTCTTCCCTGAGCTTGCCCATGTTTGCAGAGGTGTGCTGTAGGTCTTGGATCAAAGCTCCAGAGCCTCTTCACTTTATGTAGTGGCCGCTTGAACCTGCAAACTGAGACGTAGCCGCTGACGGATAAAGTGCGTTCCAGCCAAAAGGTTCCTTTGCCTGCGGGGGGCTGGATCGGACGTCGACCTGTTCGCTCAACGATGGTCTTGCAGGACTGATTCAATGGCACGCAGACTGACTGGGAGAATGAATGACGGATGGACGACAAGAGAAACAAAGAAGGAGAACAGAACAGGAAACAGGATGGGAAAGGAGATAGACAATAGTGCCACCACATATTGAGGACGCCGAGGCGCCACAGCTGGAGCTGAACTTTACCTTGGATGGCAGAGAGTTACAGTCCAACATTGTGTCACGGCTCTCGTCTCAGGCTTGCGGGTCCCTGGCAGGTTGTCTGACAACATCTTGGCCGGACAGCCATCAGCTAAAGGCTAAATACCCATCCGGCAATGAACCCTGGGCGAGGGGCAAGATGCGACGATGTGCAGCTGTGAGGATATATTGTGGTTGTGCGGGGAGGGGGAGATCATGACAAGATGCTTCGTTCCAAGCAACACTGGAGACGGGGGAGGGAGGGAAATGCTCATGCTCCTAGGACTTAGTCGCAAGGACCACGTGCCCCCATCTTCAACACACCCCAAACTCCATGCCAGTCCACAGGACTGACTGACTGGATATTTAAATACTTGGTCCAGAATCCAGACAATCCCCTCCACCGCAGAAATGCCACCTCGCAATGCACGACCAGATCCCGCCAGCCTGCTCACAACCCAAATCTCGCTCCTCCAAACCTTCAGCGCCTTCCTGACCGTCGCCCTGCATGCAATCCTCTATGCGCGCGCCCTCTACCCCGCCGACACCTTCCTCCTCACGCGCGCCTACAACTTCCCCGTGCGACAGAACCGGCATCCGTTGGTCTGCAAATGGGTTCTCGATACCGTGAACGAGGTGGAGAAGTTGATGAGGAAGGGTTCTGTAGCGAGGGTTGTGGTGGTCATATTTTCGGCACGGGGAGAAGTGATGGAGAGGTTTTTGTTCGATGTCAGTCGCTTTCCGAAGGTTGGGGAGAAGCAGCTGTATGTGCCGTTTGAGAGGACGAGTGATGGGGGACAACAGGCTGGTGGTGATGAGCAGGCAGGGGATGAACGCACGGAGGAGGAGAAGTTGAGGAGGCCACAGAATTTGATTGATATTGAAGAGCAGTTGCGCGCTACAATTCGACACCTCTCCTACTCCGCCGAGAAGCTGTCTCCCCTCCCCGAAAACTGCACATATACAGTCGCAGTAGAACTCAAGGATGAAGAGGACGCTCAGCCCCCGATTGAACATCTAGGGATCTGGGAACCAACAGAACCCAGTTTACAGACCGGCAAGAAGGGAGACAGTGAAGCCATAGGACGGGACTTGGGGGGTGTAAAGAGTGTGGCTGTGAGGCATGTCGAGTCAGGGGAATTTGTGCTGGAGAGTTGGATTGAGGAGGGCGGTGATAAGGTGAAGTGGGCCGAGGAGGAAGAGGAGAAGGCACGGAGAGAGGAAGAAGATGCCTACGACGTTGATTGAAGCATTTCGCTGTCCCCGAAACAACACCGCCTTCCACCAATTCAGGGTTAGGACCATATCTTTCTGGTTGCTAAGACCGAACCGAGCAGGGAAAAACCGCATACAGATTTGTAAGACTGTTTTGAGTAGTGCTATCTTGAGCCATCCACCGCCATCTTCATCACTGATCCAGATGCGGCTTCCAGCAAGCTTTAAGAACAATAGATGGCCAAGAACGCCGTCAGATGGAAACACTTTCAGGGAAGCACGGGTTCAAGAATGTACACCAGTCGGAGAAAATAGACTCAATGTCCGGGAAACACCGCACATCAAGGATGTACGCAAGTCAGCCACCTCATTCACACCCTCATAGTCAAGCTTTATAGATCCAACGACGCAAAGGAACCGCCAAAGAATTGAAACGGGAAATCTAGACCCAAGGTCCAGGGGAAGAACATTCGAAACGGCTACTAGAACACCCCTTTTTCTACCTCTCAAAAGAAGGTATCTAAGTATCTAGACAGTTACTTCTCAATAAAAGCATCTTCATCGTCATAACCACCATTTCTCCTCCCATGTATCCAGGGACTGTAGTGCTAAGTCTCGGATTATAATCGAGGCAATAAACAAGGTATGGAATGGAAGGAAGACCTCCGCATATGTGTAGTACACTCGGCGCAACATGGAGAATTGAATCCGTGGCAGTGTCAGTGTGACCTGGACTCAGCCTGCCCATCTATTTATCAGGCTACGCAGGTATCTATCTCCCACCACATTGCATTTGAACCACGTTTCTCTACGGGATCTGCAATACGTACTCACCTACCTACATACCTTAGGACCTTTACCAGTCAGTCAGTCAGTCAGTCAATCAGTAGGCTCTGTAATGAAATCAAGTCAAGCTCTCCGCATCAAAAGTGCGCACCTCTTAAAGACATGCACTCTCAAAACACAAACAAATACCAAAGGAAAATGCGGTTTATTTTTATTAACCAATTACAAAGCCAAAGTAGCCAAACAAAACACACTTAATTAGAAAACGTTCTCTGGCTAGCTTGCGCTATTCCTCCATCGCTAGCTTTGTCTAGAAGCCAGAGCCGGTACTGCAAGGAGTTAAGAGAAGAGAAGCATAAAGCAAAGAGAAACCATTCGGCCGTAATCCGTAACGTTTCGCAACAGCAAGCAAGGGAAGATAACAAAGTGAAAGGAAAAGAGAAAGAAGTGGGTATCTGATGTTTGGCCAGCCAGCCAAACCATGCCCCAACGCCCCAACACCAAAACAAGATCGTCAATCATAACGGAATGAAAGACCTTCTGTCGCCTGTTTTCTGACGTTTGGTCTCTCTCCTCAAAGCTCATCCATCCATCAACTCAGGCTCTGCAAACAGCAATACCAGTCCGTGGGCCGTCGGCCAGACCATTACATCGATTTATTCTCGCATGAATACGATGCCTTCCAAATCTTCCAGATCTTCCCGCTGTCTAGGTCTAAAATTGGCTTGCATTGCCTCTCTTTGCTGTCTTTGCTGTCTTAGTTCTCTCATGTGATCTTGAGCAGCGTCATTGGCTATAAGTAGTTCGTATTCTTCACGGCGTCTAGCTAGCAGCTGTGCACGACGTTCAGCTAGCAGTTGGTGAAAATCTGGCATATCTGGATTCCTGTTTTGGGCCGCAACAACGGGTGCAGGAGGTGGAGGTTGGATTTCTGCTGGATTTGCCTGTTGTTGCTGAGCAGCTCTTTCTAGCCTTGGTCGTCTATTGCCATTGATCAATGGCCATACATTGATACGATTTCTCAGTGGTGGAGCAGGAATCGGAGATGGAATTCGAGCTGGAGCCGGAGCTGGAGACGGATTACGAACAGCAGCGTTATTGCGTATAATATGCCGAGGTCGAAACCAAGGAGGAGGTTGAGGTTGAGGTTGGCCTGCAGCCGGATGTTGACCCCTACCATGTCCATCACCGACATCGACGTCCCCGTCCCTATTTCTTAGCTGTTCTATGATTTCAAAAAAATTTCTTACCCCTTGTCCATCAGCCTGGCCTAAAGGGAATTGTAGGTGAGGGCGAGCGTGGTTGTCATTTGCTTGGCCTGGATCCCTTTGGATTTGTCCAAGCTCGCGTTCAGCAGCTGGGAGATATTGTTCGGCACGATCTGCAGCATCGCGGTTTGCAGCGTCTTTTAATAGCGTGGCATTCCCTACTACTCGTCTTGCTTGGGGGAGCTGTCTACCAGCATTGCGTGGTCCAATTCCTAAATCACCGAATCGTGGTGGTGGTCTTGCACCTACTCTGTCCGCGTTTTCTTGACCATTTCTGAATTCGGCAGGCGGCCGCAGTCGTTCAAGTAATGCCTCCAAATCGTCGATTTCACCAACATCAATACCAGCAACATCTTGGTCACGTCGATTCCGAGCTAAACACGTAGCATCATTAGCGAAAGTCCACAAAAACGCTTGCTAAAAAGCACATTACATTCTCAAGTTTGAATCAACTCAGTGGCTTCCACAAAAGTTGATTGAAACCTGCACTTTCTTATTCTTTGGTCGCTGCAAAGATGAAGACGGAACACCTATCTTACTTATGAAAGTGACTTACCTTCTCTAATACCGCCATCTAAAAGTATGTCATTTGGGTTGGGCACTGGCTGGTTTGGTGCCGCAAACAGCCTCATTCTGTGCAGAGGAACGGCTCGGCCTGCTAACAAATCAATACGGGATGTGCTTTTCTCAGGAACACTCGTGCAACATTGACTGCATTGAAGGGAAAATTTGAACATTTAAGCTCTATACAAGTGGATATGTTTTACATCCCGTATACTGCATAATCTGACAGCCCCCATGACTAGTTGAAAGATAACTACTGACCTGGATATGGTAGATGTAACTGCTGGATTCGATGCATTCTCTGAAAGTGAGCTTCACGATGTGCATTTGCAGGATTGTTCTCCTTGCGACGTTGGTCATCCCTCGCTACGTTCTCGGACATCTTAACCTTTAAGTCCTCCTCGGTGTACTCAGGATGCTCCGCACGAACCCTCTCCAGTGCTTCTTTCTCAGCCTTCTGAACCTCATCATCATGACGTTGTTCGACGCTCTCAAACAATGGGCAGTTACCGACCTTACCACCACGGCGAGTGTCGTTGAAGTGATCATAACCGCAGGACTTCGAGCACACATAGCATTGAACGTTATTGCATCCATTTCTTGTGCAGGTCATTTTGTTGCATCCTTCTTCTTTCACGAAGGGCGTTCCACACTTGTTACATGTCCTAATGAGAGCAGCAGACATGGCTTCTTCGATTTGCCGCCGGACTGATAAGCCGTTCTCTTTGGAGTTTTCTTCACAGCTTTTAGGAATATGAGACTCAAGCTTGCACAAACGACAGCTTGCCTTCTCGCAGTCAGGTGCAGCACATTGAAAAACGCGGTTTATTTCAACGGGAGGATATTCGGCAGCATAAGGACAGAACGGACAGCTGGCAAGGTTTTCGATACCCGCCATACGCAACACAGCTTCTTGCTCATTGCGTTCAAGGGCCACGAGAGTCTTTTCATCAAGAAAGATTTTTCTAGTTATAAGTCAGCACCATTATCCGCACAGAGCAATGACAGAGCCACCTTTGCTCGTTAGAGAAGCCACCATTACAGCCATCCATGGACATGCAGTGAAGCTCGTATTTAGAATTACCGATCTCGTTTTCGGCAGTTTGCTTCGCACAGCCCCTACAGAACCAATGAAACACCTCTTCATTATTGCAATGGACCTTAAAAAAACGAGTCAGTAGTAGTTCTCAAAGGGACATGTGCGCACTTCAAAACGTGACCTCAGATATACAACGCGTATCGACACTTGTCCTACAACTTTGAGAGTGGCTCCAAGAGGATCCTAAGGTACAAAACGGTGCATACCATCCTATTGAGTGGGAAGTCCCCCAGACAACACCCGCACTCTGACATGGTCCCTTCCCTCTGGGCATTGGCCAAGTTCTGTTCTTCTTCCAGTTCAGCTTGGCGCGCCGCCTGTCGTTTGGCGTCTGCTTTCTCTCGAACCCTTCTTGCAGCCTGGAGCTCAATCAGAATCTCACGTTCAACTGGGTTGTGAAAGGGTTGTAGTTGTTCTTGAAGATATCGTTCTAGCTTTGCAGGGTTGTTTTTGACAAGATATGGTGTTTGGTTGTCTCTACGTTTCTTCAGTTTGTTGTATGGAGGCCGTGCATTACCCCAAGTTCTTTCAGCCTCTTCTAGTACGCGGTAGGAAGGAAACAGATGGTATTTGTTTTGTTTCAAAACAGAATCTATGAAAGACATGGGCGTGAAATCGAATTCAGCTTGCAAACAAGCCCGCCTTTCGAGGTCAGCAATTTGTATTAATTGATGGCTGGGTAAATCAAAAAAGACTTACGCATAAACATGTGCCCCATGTGCTGCAGCTCGATCTGGAGCAGTATACCTTCCGATGGCTGCATCTTCCTCATCCTCCTCTCTCTTTCGCTTTAACATGTTCTGCTTCTCCTTCGCTTTCGGCCATGGTGCACCATTCTCCTGCTTGTCCAATATGTGCGGTATTAACACATCAGATGACTGAGAAATAGTGTCATAAAGTCCAGAGACATAATCTTGGCAGATACCAGGGAATAGCAAAGCAACTGCATTGATACAGTCGAGTCGTGTCTCGGTCTCTGACCGTGTTTGTTCCTGTTGAAGAGCAGGCACCGCTGACTCATCGGGTTGTTGGTGCTGTGGAGCATTTATGGCAGCTTCATGAAGATACCTCTGTAGGTTCAAATCTTCATCCGCAAAATTCCAGATGTCATTGTCGGGCTCAGGCTCAAGCTCAAGCTCTTGACGTTCTGCTCTTGGTGGTAATTCATATATCTCGCCTTGAATGAAAGCCTCGGGGTCCTGTTGGACATTGGCTCGCGCAGCTTGTTGAGGCTGCATATCCTGCATATCATGCACCTGTCTTCCCAGTCCCCTATCGACTCGTGGATGCAGCAAAGGAGCGGCAAAGAACTGCTCAGGTTGGGGTTGTTGCTGCTCATCCCGATTGTGGTTCCTGAGTCCGACCAAAGCCTCTGCAAATTGGCCCTGGTCAAAATCATTGGGTGCATAGGCTGGGGGCGCGTCGTCTTCATCATCGCTGTTTTCTGTGAGATCGATATATGGCTGCGCGTCAGGGTGGTGCGCGTTGGAAGGTCGCTGGTGGTTCATGTTGTTGGGTTGGGGATGTTTCCTCGCACGAAACATCTGTGATAGGCTCCTAGTAGGCTTGGACTTCCGCGGTACCAGTGGAAGAGAAGCTTCGGGATTCTTTGCATCGCCAGGTCCCACGACCTTGCCAGACGAGGCCGAAGACGAATGTGAAGTTGGCCGCGTCGAGGCGGATGTGTTGCTGTGACTGTCGTTATCCGCGGAACTGCTCTTGCTTTGTTCATTGCCCATACTGGTGGATGGAAAAGGAAGGCATTGGGAAGGGCGAAGAAAGAGAGGAACGACGGCGTTGGAGGAAAGGTGATGAGGGAACTTGAAGGTGCGCAGAAGAAATAGATGGAGAGGCTGTCGATAAGGCTGACGATAAACGATAAGGGATCGTCGAAACAGGTCTCGGAGACGAAGTGCGACGCGCCGAATGAGTGAGCAAACGGGCCGTCACATTTCCCGGTCCGGTCTGGATGATGCCGTGGGGTCGTGGTGCGTGTGAAAGTGCAAGAAGCTTCGACAACGCTCTCCAGGAGCTCGAAGGAGTGTTGGTAACGAGGCTGCGATGTTGGAAGCTACCCAGGTGGGCATGGTTCGACTGGACTGGCGCCATGACCACCTTGTACTTGTTCCCCCAGGTTTGGCATGGATACGGCTACGGCGGGGAGGATCACGTTATGAAGTTAACACCTGAACAATAAGGTATCGTCAACCACTTGCTAAAGTTGAACAGCAGCAAGAGTTATCACCAGTATGACAGTAAAAGATGATCTCATAGAGCTTAAACTAAGACTGTACAAGAACAATCAAGTCTCTTCCTAGGCCGAACCAGAGAAAGACTTCTTCAGACCACCCCGCCGCGCGCCCCCCCCCCCCGCGGGGGCCGCCCGGCCCGGCGGGGCGG
>JALRMK010000169.1:0-10810 GCA_026119845.1 Pezicula carpinea | reverse complement strand
TATAGTACCTAGTCTAAGTAGGTAATTAAATAGTAATTTAAAATCTATATATAAAATAAGTAGAATTTTAGTCTTTAGAATAGTATCGATTGTTAATTTAATAGCTACTATAATATTAAACCTATAGACTATTATATATAGCTTAGCGGCTAATATACTTCTTATAACTCTCTTATACTTAGTTAAAGACTAAGAGGGGATATTAGTCTTGTCTATAACATTTATAAGTATAATTATATACTTAATTTATAATAATAGATTAGAATTATTAGCGAATAAGGTGTCTATAAAGGTGACTAGTCTTGGTAAATCTCTTTTAAGCTTTATAAATTTTAGACCTCTCACTAGATTTTTAATCTACTACTAGATTTATTAATTAAGTAATTGTAGGTTTCTTTCTTTAAGTTCTATCACCTTGGTAGTAAAGAATAGATTAAATAAGGCCTCTAGAGAGTTAGTCGACTAACGTAATATAAGCTCCTCTAACTCTCTAAGTAATATATTACTCTTTTAACGTTAGGTTAGATTAGGTTAAACCTCTTAAACTCGTAGAGGTAGTAGGTTTTATATCTACGATATTAAGGTTATTATGCTACTTTTCCTAGGTTAAGGTAATTCTATCTAGTAGTAATTAAATTATCCTACTATTGAATTTTAGTGGTTTTTAGTAGTAAGAGTCTCTCTCTCTTTTACTAGAAATCTAACCTTATAAAGCTTCTCTTCCTCTAATTTAGTGAATTTAATATTGTCTAAAATTAGTATATCGTCGGTTTATAGTCTAACAATACTAAAATAGAGTATACTATTGTTATATAAGAGATAGTAATTAAAAGTAGACTAAGCTATAGTTATTTTAATAGTGTAGTATAAGTGGTAGGTTCTAAACTAGTAGTTACTAGCTTCTAGAACTCTATATAGTAGCTTAATAACTTTTAGTATATAATTATAGCTAAGTCTAAGTAATAGCTTAACACCTTTATACTAAGATTATAATCCGTTTATAGCTTATTATATATAAGTAACCCCTATAATAAGCTACTCTTTTAAACTATATATATCTTTCTCTTAAATCTAGACACTATTTCTAATTATTAATACTTAAATAGTTCTAATGGTTAGTTATTAATAGATTAACTAGATATAATACAAATAAATATTTCTAAATGTTATAATATCTTTTAAGTCTCTAAGTCGTACTAGATCTCTCTATTTTAGGTTAATAGAAGCTTTCTTCCTATAGTACTATAATAGATAAACTATTTAATGTCTAAATTAATGTTTTCAGACCTAGGTCAGACCTAGGTTAGGTGTTATCACCGGTTTAACCGGGGTCCGACCGGGGTCCGACCAGGGTCCGATTAGTTCCGACTAGTAGGTATAGCCTTAAAGCTCCCTATATCTATAGGGCCTTATAGGGCCTAAATCTTTATACTAGTATCTTAAGAACTAATACTCCTATCTAGGTAATTCCTACTATAATATACTTATCTTATATAATATAACTCTATATAGGTAGTCTTCTAGTTATAGAGCGTATATAAAGCTTAGAATAAATAGATAAAACATAGGATAGTTATAATCTTTTCTAAACCTCTTACCTTAGTATAGTTTATAGAATCTTTTAGATATTTTAATATTAAAGGAACTACCAACTCTATTTAAGTAATTCTTGTTAGTAGAAGACTATCTTAGTGTACTATACTACTTACCTACTAATATATATTTCTACCCTAACTACTAAGCTAGCTTTAGGGCTAAGAAGTATTCTACCTTTAAACCTACTAGAAGTAAGTTAATTTTAAGTTATACTTATGTTGATTTTCTGTCACGTGACTATGACTCGCTTAGCTTATAGTTCTATAACTAATAACGCTAAAAAAGATCTAATTTAAGTTTTAGAACTTTTAGTAAAAGTTTACCCTAGAGTAGTCTAATATCCTAGGGTTATAGGTCTAGGAAGACTTAGAAGGTTTTTTTTTTCTTACTTAGTAAGTTAACAGTGTTAACCCGGTTTAGACTAGTGTTAACCTAGCTCGGACCAGTGTTGACCTAGTTCCGACCAGTGTTAAACCCTTAACCTAGGTCGAACCTTATAAAGCGGTTAGGTGTTATCACCGGTTTAACCAGGGTCTAACCAGGGTTTAACCTTTCTCTAACACGTGTTTAACCAGGGTTAGACCAGGGTTAGAACCGTTTTAAACCGACTACCTATTAGTAGTATAGGACTAGCTAGTAGAATAATCAAGGCTAGTCCTCGACTTAGAGTTAGTATTAAGCGGTATAATATTCCTCTCTTAACATATAGATAGAGTATAATAAATTTAAATTAACTAAGACATCTAGTATCTAGCACATAAGGTGTGTCTACTATACTAGGTAGTAAATATCGATTATAAATCAAGGGATCTAGGCTTATATAGGATCTCTCTATGTTATCTAAGGCTAGCTATAGCTATCTAGTAATAAGTATAAGTTTAACTACCTATAGTGTCTTACTAAGACCTAGATTATTAGCTAAGAAGCCTCTATATAGTTTATTATTAATTAAAAGTCTTTAAGTTAATATAAATAAGACTCTATAGACCTAGTATAGTATTAGACCCTTACCTAGCTTTAGACTCTTTATAGTAATTATATTAGTTACCTTCGTCTATGTTAAGTCTTAAGAAACCAAGAATAGATCACACGTTACTTTCTAGTCTTTAGTAGATAGCTATTTAAGCCGTAGGTTTTATAGGAGCTAATAAAGTCTAATAAATATATTAGCCTAGTATTATCTAACTGTTAGAATATACTAGGGTAAAGTGTGTATATACTTCTCTTATTACTTCTTGTCTATTAATAGATATGTCTAGTTATTAGGGATCTCTTCTTACTCTAGATTATCTAATAGATTATCCTCTAGTTCTAACGTGATAACCTTTACCTTTAGACTTTTAAGGGTTTTATTAAGTAGGTCTATACTTTCTATACGTCGCCTCTTTCTACTATTAGTTTATATCTCGTGTCTTCGTTAGGTTCTTTTAGTAAGAGATAAGTCCTTGTTAGATAAGGGTAAGGTTATAACATTAAGATTAGATTATTCTTTCTATTACTTTTTTATTATAATAGCTAGTCTATTATTATAGGAAGCGGTCGGTTCTATCTCTTTACCTTTTCTACCACTATATTAAACATCTAGCTTAAGGAGAGTTTATTCTATCTCTTTATCTTTTCTATTACTATATTAAACATCTAGCTCGAGAGGAGTTTATATAATAGGTTAAGACCTGTAATGTAGACCTTAGTTATATAACCGTTAGTCCGGTAATTATTCTAGTAGTATAAGGACCTTAATATTAATAGTTATATAGAGACGTGTTCTCTTCTTTCCTCTATAGTTTTATCTTCTTATAATAGAACAAGCTATTATACTAAATACTTTATATTCGCCCTATGATATTAGATAAAACTTATAACTTAACGTAAAGTAAAGTAAAGGAACCTCTAAAAAGAACCTTATATAAACAAGAAGTAAGAGTAGGAAATTTTTTTTACAATAGAAACATAAGGAATTCAATAGGTAACAATAGCCGACTAACGTGAGACACAGCTACTAGCGGTTATATAAAGCCTATAGACGTAGGTATAGAAGCTATAGTAGTAGTAGAAAGTAAAGATATAATAGGTACTACTAGAGTCTAACTAGTTTAAAGGTTATATAAAGCACTAGGATATATAGTTAATAACAATAAGGGTAAAGCTAAGGATTAATAGAAATATAATTAAGAGTAGTAAAGCTTAATTCTACTATGTTTATAGTTCTTTAAGTATAAAGGTGTAAGGACTTATATTAGTGTTTATATAACAAGCCTAGTTAAGTGAAGACTAGGAACTAATCGCCCTTATTAATTACCTTTAATAAATTTATAATAATCTAAATAAGATAAGAAAGGTAGGGTAACGTCTAATTAAAATATAACAAGGAATAATACCCGTGGTATTATATATACTATAATTTAAGAAAATAATGTTTAAGTCTAGCGCGAATATATAGCTAGACGATATAAAGATTACTACCTTAGTAGGTAGTTTAAATAAATATACTAGACAATAGATTAACAGGTAATTAACCTTACCGACCGATTATAATAGCTTTATATAGATACTATAGATGTTAGACAACTAGTTTAGTCGCTTATATAGAGAAAATAATAGTTATAACAGTGGTAAAAGTAATAATATAATAGAATAGTAGTCTATAAGAGTCGTAGTAGTAAAGACAGCTCTAGTAGTCTCGTGTAAACAACGTTAAACTTAGAGAGACAATAGAAAATATATATAATATAGCTTAGGGGAACATTAGGTAAAGGACTATAATTATAGTCCTATAAAGAGTTGTTCTTTATCGTCTTTCTCTAGTTCTAATTTTAACTATAGTAGGAAGACTATACTAATTTACACTATATATATAGTATATATAAAAATAATAACAAGAATATCTTGTGGTAGTTTAAGTAGAGACTTAGACAACGAGTTAGTATATATAGCACGTATAAAGACAATAGTAAGACCCTCTTATAGTAGTCTAAGTAGAGACTTAGACGACGGGTTAGAGACGAAAGAGGAAATAGTTTAGAAACCTAATGTTAGGTTTATATAAAAGTACTAATTCGTACTAAAGTAATAACCCCCTTTTAGGAAGAAGAGGGGTAATGTGATAGGTTAAGACCTATAATATAGACCTTAGTTATATAACCGTTAGTCTAACAATTATTCTAGTAGCGTAAGGACCTTAATATTAATAGTTATATAGAGATATATTCTCTTCTTTCTTCTATAGTTTTATCTTCTTATAATAGAACGAGCTATTATACTAAACACTTTATATTCGCCCTATAACAGTTTATTCTACCTCTTTACCTTTTCTACTACTATATTAAACATCTAACTTAAGGGGATTTTATTCCTTCTCTTTACCTACTCTACCGTCTAGACGACTACTTAAGGTGTTTAGTTAAGGTATATATCTACCCTAGTCCGGCGGAGCTATATTAGAATATACTATAATAGTCTTAGTACTTCTTATATATAGGCGGAGAACTATACTAAGTTAGTTATATATTAAGTTATATAGTATAGTTTAAAATTTCCTCTAGTTAGAGATTATTATCTTAGTAGAATCTAAACTTAAAAACATAAGATAATTAACAGTAGGGTTATATTTAATATTATTATCTTTAACTAGTTTACTATATAAATACTTCTATATAAAGTCGTCTAGGAGTAGATCTAAGGGTGGTTTTCTAACTAAATTAACTTTAAGGTAGGTAGATAAGATATTCTCCTAGACGTTTCTATTCTATCTTATAATAACAAGTATAACCCTATTTAAAGAAACCACTACTATAGTGTTTAGTAGAGCTATTATATTTTAGAAAGTTAATAGCAAACTTATAGAACTTATTAGTAGGATCTTAACACCTTACTAACCTTAGATAAAAGAACTTACTATTTTTAGAGTAATATATTTTATATAATTAAACTAATACTTTATAACTACCTATAATATATTATTAGTCTATATTCTATTAATAGTATTCTATCTAAACTAGGTATATAGTATAATATATACTATATTATAAGTCTATTCTATAAGTTATTTATATTATAAACTATTAAGCTTAATATCCTAGTTTATACAAGGGTCTAAACCTTAAGCTTAGAGTTCTCTCTCTATACTTTGTTAAAGTGTGCTATTATAGTTGTTTTTAGTAAGACCTAGGCCTGTCTTAACATTATTTACGTTAACGTTAGTACCTACTATAGGCTAGTTTATTTAGTACCAGTCTATAGCTTATAGGTTATTATATATAGGTGTGATAGGTTAAGACCTATGTTATAGACCGAGGTTAGATAACCTCGGCCCGGTTATTATACTAGTAGTATAAGGACCCTGTATAAATAGTTATATAAAGAGGTGTCCTCTTCTTCTCTCCTTAGTTTTATCTTCTTATATAATATTAAGCTTCTATACTATATACTTTATATTCACCCCGTGACATTAGATAAAACTCCTCTTTTCTAGACTATAGGACAGAGTCTAACAACGTAAAGTAAAGTAAAGTAACCTCCGAAGAGAACCTTATATAGACAAGAGTAGAAGTAGGAATTTTTTTTAATAGAATTATAGGGCATTTAATAGGCTATAACAGCCGACCAACGTGAGATATAGTTACTAGTGATTATATAAAGCCTATAGAAGTAGGTATAAGGGCTATAGTTATAGTAAAAGGTAAAGATATAATAGGTGTTATTAGAGCCCGACCGATTTAAAGGTTATATAAAACAATAGGACATATAGTCTACCTTAATAAGAGTAAAGCTTTAGATTAATAGAGATATAATTAGTAGTAACGAGGCCTAATTCTACTATGTATATAGTTTCTTAAGTGTAAAGGTATAGAGACTTATTTTAGTGTTTATATAATAGACCTAGTTAAGTTATAGTTAGGAACTAATTATACTTCTTAATTATCTCTAATAAATTTATAATAACCTAAATAAGATAAAGAAGGTAGGGTAACGTCTAATAGAAATATAACAGAGGTTAATATCTATAGTATTATATATACTATAGTTTAAGAAGATAATATTTAAGTCTAGCGTAAATATATAGCTAGACAACATAAAGATAACCACCTTAGTAGGTGGTTTAAATAAATATACTAGACAATAGATTAATAGGTAGTTAACTCTACTATCTAATTATAACAGCTTTATATAAATACTATAAATACTAGGTAACTAGTTTAACTATTTATATAGAGAAAATAATGTAATAGAATAGATATCTACGAAGGTTATAGTAACGAAGGCTACTCTAGCGGCCTTATATAAGACATGTTAAAGCTAGAGGGATAATAGAAAGTGTGTATAATATAGCTTAGAAAAGTATTAGATAAAGGACTATAATTATTATATAACGATAAGTCGCTCTTTATTAGCTTTCTCTAGTTCTAGTAACTATGGTAAGAAGTTAATACTAGTTAATACTATGTATATAGGTCGTATAAAGATAGGTAGTAGAGACTCTCTTAGAGGGTTATAAATAGACGTGTGTATAACATGTATAAAGATAATAGCAAGGTCTTCTCGTGGTAGTCTAGGTAGGGTTTTAGACAACGAGTTAGAGGATAATAAGACACTTTAGTAGAAACTAAAATAAAAGGTTTTATATAATGTAATAACCTTCTCTTCAAGGAGGAGAGAGGTAATATAGTAGGTTAAGACCTATATAATAGACTAAGGTTATATAACCGTCGGTCTAGTTGTTATACTAGTAGTATAAGGACCCTGTATAAATAGTCGTATAAAGAGGTGTCCTCTTCTTCTCTCCTTAGTTTTATCTTCTTATATTAAATCGAGCTTTTACACTAAACACTTTATATTCACCCCGTGATATTTATCTTTAGCTTCTTCTTTAATATTCTCCTTACTTTTAGTCTTGTACTAAATAATCTTTACCTTCTTTTTACCCTTCTTCCCTACCTTCCTTTTAGTCTCTTTCTTAGTCTCTACTACTATATTATATAATTCTTACGTAGAAATATAGAAGAGACCCTTTAAAACTACTCTCTTTCTTTTATATAGATTATATACTTCTTTATAATCGATCGTAGGTTTTTATATTATATTAGTAGACAATACTCTTCGCTTAGAGTTACTTAATCCTAGTTATTATTTTTTAGATATATTAACGAACTAGACTAGTAATAGTTATATAATAATTAATTGTCGAAATAAGAAGCTTGTTTACCTTTTATAAAGTTATTACACCCGGAGGTAAACTATTAATAAAGACTTAATCGAAAATATTAAATAGTATAGGTGTTTTTAGTCTCTCTACCTCGAGAGGTATCTCTTAAACTATTGTATAAAGCGCTCTCTATAGGTTAAATAGAAATAGACCTACTCTATACTAAGCTAGTTTAATATATTTAGTATTAAACACCTCTAATTAAGCTTATATATATACTTCTATCTATCTATACTTCTATATTTATACAAGTTATACTTTATTAAGATAGGAGAGTACTACTGTTAGTCACTTCTTTAAGGGTCTAAAAATCGTAACATTAAGTGACTAGATTAAGTAAGAGATATAAGGTAGTATAATAAGAAGGATAATCCTATTCTAGAGATAGTAAGCTATAAAGCTTCTACTAATATAAGAATTATAGCTATTATAAATAAGAAGATAATATTCTCTATATACTTTTATATAAGTAAGAAGCTTAAAGACACGTTTAAACTACTCTAATCTATAAAGGTTACTAGTCTAACCTTTTATATTTACTAAGAAAAACTACTTATTAAGTACTTCGTTTAGAATCTAATTCTAGAGGACGTTCTTACCCTTAAAGATCCTAAGTAGTAAGATATTAGTTCTATCTCTATAAATATAGTTAAGTATTAAAACCCACTCTTAACGCCCTAGATACACCTAGTACTTTATATATGTCACGGGGTGAATATAAAGTGTTTAGTATAATAGCTTATTTTAATATAAGAAGATAAAACTAAGGAGAGAAGAAGAGAACACCTCTTTATACAACTATTTATACAGGGTCCTTACGCTACTAGTATAATAACCGGGCTAAAGTCACCTAACCTTGGTCTATAACACAGGTCTTAACCTACTATATTACCCCCCTCCTCCTTAAAGAGAAGACTGTTACATTATATAAAACCTTTTATTTTAGTTTCTATTAAAGTGTCTTATTATCCTCTAACTTGTTATTTAAAACCCTACCTAGGCTATAACGAGAAGGTCTTACTATTGTCTTTATATATACTATATACACGCCTGTCTTTAACCCTCTAATAGAGTCTATACTACCTATCTTTATATAACCTATGTATATAGTGTAAATTAGTATAGTCTTCTACTACGGTTAAAATTAGAACTAGAGGAAGACAACAAAGAGTAACTCTTCGTAGGACTATAATTATAGTTCTTTACCTAATATTCCTCTAAGCTATATTATATACACTTTCTATTATCCCTCTAGCTTTAACATGTCTTACACGAGGCCGCTAGAGTAGCCTTTATTACTACGACCTTTATAGATGTCTATTCTATTATATCCTTACTTTTACCACTACTATAACCATTGTTTTCTCTGTATAAATAGCTAAACTAGTTACCTAGCATTTATAGTATTTATATAAAGCTATTATAATTAGATAGTAGAGTTAACTACCTATTAATCTATTGTCTAGTATATTTATTTAAACTACCTACCAAGGTAGTAATCTTTATATTGTCTAGCTATATATTCACGCTAGACTTAAACATTGTCTTCTTAAACTATAGTATATACGATACTATAGACATTATTCCTTATTATATTTTAATTAGACGTTACCTAGCCTTCTTTATCTTGTTTAGATCGTTATAAATTCGTTAGAAGTAATTAAGAAGGGCGATTAGTTCCTAGTCTTTACTTAACTAGGCTTGTTATATAAACACTAATATAAGTCCTTACACCTTTATACCTAAAGAACTATAAACATAGTAGAATTAAGCTTCACTACTCCTAATTATATTTCTATTAATCCTTAGCTTTACTCTTATTATTATTAACTATATATCCTTGTGCTTTATATAACCTTTAAACTAGTTAGACTCTAGTAGTATCTATTGTACCTTTACTTTCTACTACTATTATAGCTTCTATACCTACGCCTATAGGCTTTATACGACTACTAGTAGCTATACCTCACGTTAGTCGACTATTGTTATCTATTAAATTCCTTATATTTCTATTATAAAAAAAATTTCCTACTCCTACTCTTGTTTATATAAGGTTCTCTTCAGAGGTTACTTTACTTTACTTTACGTCGTTAGACTCTATCCTATAGTCTAGAAAAGGGAGTTTTTATCTAATGTTATAGGGTGAATATAAAGTATTTAGTATAATAGCTCGTTTTAATATAAGAAGATAAAACTAAGGAGAGAAGAAGAGGACACCTCTTTATATAACTATTTATACAGGGTCCTTACGCTACTAGTATAATAACCAGGCTAAAGTTATTTAACCTTAGTCTATAACATAGGTCTTAACCTACTATAATATATATAAAGTTTCTTAGCTATTTTATTTAACAACTAATACCCTAGAGAATAGCTACTTATAGTTAACTCTTTAATCTACTTAAGAAGTACCTTCTCCTCTATATATAAGAGCTTTTATTATTACTAGTAGACTTATAAACACGATAAGTCTCCGTTAATATAACGTACTATAGTTTCCTTACTAAGTTCTAACTATTTTATAACTTTATATAAAGACTTATATTTCCTAGATTAGACTCTTAGTACTACTTTATTAAGTTAACTATTAAGTTAAGACATGTTTAGACTTTTTTAACAGACTATTGTTAAGGAATATATATTATAATAAGGTAGTCCTTAAAAATTAGAGTCGTTATACCACTAGTGTTATTACCCTATAACTTACGTTATATCTCTAATTTATCTCTAAATTATCCTTAAATTATCTCTAAATTATCCTTAAATTATTTCTAAACTATCTCTAAATTAATAAACGTTTTACTACTTTAGAACAAGTAGAATTATAGTCTTTATAACGTCTCTTAACACTTTTTAGTCTTATATCTTATACTAGAGACTAATATAATTAATAATATTAACGAGAAGTTCTTATATACTCTAAACTATAATATAATACCACCATTTTAAATTATTATTATAAGTTTATATAATGGTTCTAATAAAATAAGTAATTATAAATATAAAGCTATA
>JALRMK010000168.1:0-10823 GCA_026119845.1 Pezicula carpinea | reverse complement strand
CTATATAAGCGAGTATATCTAGTAGATTATAACTATAGTATTAAGTAAGCTATATAAGTATAGTATAATGTGTATTCTAATCGGGTAGAAAAAAATGCTCGACTTATATAAACTTAGTGAAGTGTGTAAGAAGATATATAAACTGTGTAAACTACTCTAGATATAAGTAGTTTATATAATAGCGATTATATTTATATATTTAGTATGATATTCACGTGATTTAAACGAAAATACACTTTTATAATTTTATAGATACTAGTCTATACTATTATATTTATACCTATCTTAGCTTTCTATTATTTCTATTCGTCCTATAGTACTCCCTTAAAATAAGAGGTATAATAGGTTATTTTATCTATATATATTGTCTAAGTTATATCCCTGTCTTTACGTTACTTAAGCTCTACTTAATAGAAGAAGTTCTAGGCCTTCTTAATACTAGTCCTCTTATATAGAGAGAGTTCTCTTATTTTAAGTAGTCGCTTATATTTAAACGTTACTTCTCTAGTAAGACGTATATTAATAAGGTGTAGTTAACTACCCTCTAGTTAAGCTATAAGTTCTCAGGCTTCTCTTAATTACTTCTCTTATTATACTTATTCTTCTAGTTCTTAAATCCTTTATTATACTACTTTTTATTGTTTATAAGTTCTTATTACCTCCTAGTTAACTCTAGAGCTTCTAGTCTAAGTATATATAAACTAGAAAAGTCTACTCTCTCCTAGTTTCCTAATGGACTAGTATTACTCTCCTAAGTTAATTAGCTTTAAGTAAAGTATATTATTATAATTTTAATATAACGTTATAAATATACTTATATATTAAATATATAATAAACTATCTCTAATTAATAAGAGAGATTAGAATGTTAAGGACTATAATAGATAGTATACTACGTTAAAAGAGTTATATAGTATATTTTACTTAAAAGAATAACTAATCTCTACCCTTCTCTAGAAGGGTACTAGACTTTCTTTTACTATACCTATAGGTCTCTATTAGCTACCTAGTAGAAACCTGTTAGAATACCTTCTATAACCTAGTACTAGAGTATAATATAAACTAAGTAATATAAAACAATAGTATAAGAAACTAAGAGCCTTATTACTTACTATAACCTTTAGAGAACCTTAAGTTTAAGTTGTCTTTACTAAGTTAGAGGCCTATTTATAACAAGTATTATAGGTTAATTTTATTATCCTACTATTAAATTTAAGTGGGATTATAGTAGTTAGTGTCTCTCTCTTCTTTACTATAAACTTAGCTTTATAGAGTTTACTTTTCTCTAGGGTTATAAACTTAGTGTTTACTAGAAATAAGATATCGTTAGTTTATAGGCTAACAATACTAAAATAAGGTATAGTAGTGTTATAAAGTAAGTATAGGTCGTATAAGAACGGCTCTATAGTTAATTTAGTGGTATAATAGACGTAATATATTCTAAGGTAGTAGGTACTAGCTTTAGACACTCTATACAAAGGCTTAATAACTTTAAGAACGTAATTTTAATCTATTCTAAGCTTAATTTATAACTCTCTTAGAGGCTTAACATAAAAGTTAAAATTTAACTTAGTTGTTAATTATATATATACCTATAAAATATCCTATAAATAGAGGTTAATTCTTTTATTAATAAATATAACTATAATATAGAGAATTAAACACTAGTTAACCCGTTAAATTATTAGAGATTAGGTTAATATAAGTTTCTTCTCTAAGTTATTATAGACTTATACTATAAGTCTTAACTTCTTAAAGACTTATATAGTACCTTAGTACTTTATTTCGTCGACAAATCTTAAATTAAGTAGTTATATACTAGTAGGTACGTTTTTAACTTTAATAACTTTAAAGACACTCTTCTTAAGTAACCTAGTAATTTCCTTATATCGAGATATAGTAAATTATAGCTCTTAAAGTATAATCTCTAGGGTAGATCTACTAGGCTTAACTAGGATATTAATAACTTCCTCTTTCTCTTATAGGTAAATAATAATACTAACTATTTCTATATTAGTTATAACCTCTAGGTCCTTACGTAGACGGCCTCTATCTCGGCGCGCTAGTTATAACTTAATATCCTAGACTTTAATAGTTTTAATATCTTATTAATATCTATTTAGTAGGCTTACTTACTATAGAGGTTAAATTCGTCGAGTTTATAACTTAATTTACTTAGACTTAGACTTCCTAGAATAAGGTCCTAGTTTAGCTTTAGGTTAGAGTTATTATAGCTCTTTAACATTAGATTATATAACTTTTATTTTATTTAATTTATCTCTATAATATAGTTTAACCTTTATAGACTAAAATAGTTAGAGTCTATTTAGTATCTATACTATATAAGTCTCTCTTTTAATTATAAGTAGTAAGTATAGACCTTCTTAACTCCTAGTCTATCTAGTATTCTCTTCTCTCTAGACTAAAATAGGTGAGTTTAGTAGTAAGTTATAAATTACTATAGTATTTAGTCTATTTTAAGTATTTAGTATGTCTATAATCTATCTATTAGACTATAATTTCTAGACTTTAACGATAGCTTTCTTAATTACGTCGGCTTACTAGGTAACTAAAGGTAATAGTACGTCTAATTCTACTATCTATAGATAGGCTCTAAAAGCTAGAAGTGTAAGAACTAGACTATCTAGACTTATAGTATTATTAATAGCTTTAAAGACTATTTATAGTATTATATACTTATTAAGGTTAGGTAATTTAGTTAAAATAATCTAGTATACTTATTAAATTAGTCTATAATATCTCTCTACTATACTAATTAGATTATATACCTTAATAGGTATTCTCTTTATATTACTCTCTATAGTAATAGTATATTGTCTAAATTCTCTACCAATAAAGTTCTTTCCTACGTCG
This sequence comes from Pezicula carpinea, assembly GCA_026119845.1. NCBI lineage: Eukaryota > Fungi > Ascomycota > Leotiomycetes > Helotiales > Dermateaceae > Pezicula > Pezicula carpinea. The sequence goes on along the minus strand of JALRMK010000168.1, from coordinate 7,949 downwards.
TAGATAATAAGGTTAAGAGGTTCTTAATATATATTAATCTAGTAACTATATAGTATATCCTAGGTGTACTTTATATTAACGTTTTATAGTTATCTCTATCTCTACTTAAAAGTATATCTCTTTATTAACAATATATAGGATAAGGTTATTAGAGATATATATAATATTAATAATAATAGTGTAATTAAAGTTAACATTCTCGCGTAGGGTAAATCTAAATCTACTAGGTAATTTACTATACTTCTAGTAATAGTAGTAATACTTTATAAGATACTCTAGGGTTATCTTTTTAACTTTATAGTCTAACTAGTCTAGAGGTCTCTATAGACACTTAATAGACAGGTAGTTAAATCGTTAATATAGATGTTATATTTCTACCTTAGTTAGATAGTAAGGGTTCTTATAAAAGGTGTTAATAAGAAAGAACTATAAAATAGAGTTCTATATTATAAAAGGGTGACTAAATCGTCTAATAACGTTTATTAATACGTTCTTATAAATTAACTAGTTTTTAAGGTTATTAAAATAGACTTTTATACGGTCTATACCTACTAGATAGAGTAGAAATAGAGTATTTACGTTAACAATATAGAACTTAACTTTGTTAACTAATAGTATTACCTAAGTAAAGCTAATTAATAGTGTAGAGCTAATCTTAAATTATATATTTACCTTATCTTTTATAGAAACGTCGAGTTATATAGTTAAGTTAAGCTTTTATAAGGTATAAAACTGTCTATACCTACTTATAGACTTTAGTAAAGCTCGAGTATCGACTATAATACCTATAAAGTATAATAACGTATATTATAAGGTAGTTATATTCATTATAGAGTAAGTAATGTTATTAATTAATAGTCCTGCCTTAATATAATCTACCGACTAATTCTTTTTAGTCTCTATCTAGAACCTAGGATATAGATAAACTTAGTCTATATCTAACTATCTATAATAAGGTCGAATTATAAAGGAAGTGTCGTACTAAATTAGAAGATATAGGGTGAAGAATAAGGCGTGACGCGATTAGTATAAGCTATTCTAAACTTAGGTTCTATATGGTTTTAGGTTTAACATGTTAGCTAATAAGTTAGATAATACTAGCCTAACATATAGCTAAGTTTTAGCCTAACAATCTATCTATAGTCGGCGTCGAGGTTAACCTACTTTTATACTATATTAGAATACGTTTATTTCCTACTTAATATAATAAATATCAGTGATAAAAGTAGAGAGATTATATAAAATTTAAGAGTGTTAGTTTAGATAACGTTAGCTAGTATTATCTCACATTTCTATATATTATATTAGGTGACGTCTATATCTATTATATTATACTATTACTTTTTAAAACTAATCTTTGTTCTCTTTCTTATTTACTTTAGTTTTTTACTAATATAAAGTAGCTTAGACTATTATAATATTAAAAACACTATCTCTAATTCACCTATAATTATTTTATTAGATAATAATCCTTTACTTAATAGGGTTTATTAGATTATATAGTAGGAATAGTTTTATTTCTTTTAATAGCTATCCTGTGTAGTATACTCTTCTAAATGTCTAACGCTAGTTTTAAACTAGCTAGTCTAGCTTAAGAAGTATATAGGTTCTCGTGTAAAGAATATTAAAAGTTATACCTATTATCTTTATAGTTAAAATAAGAATAGTAGAGTTACTATCTATATATTCCTTACTGTTAAATGTAGCTAGTATAGCTCTCTACTTCGAGATTAACATTAAGGGGTGTATTAGAACTGACTTATACTTAGTCTTATAATTAAGATACTACTTTATATTAGCTAATAATTAAGGCTAGAATAAAGTAAATACTTATATATTTAAGGGCTAGTACTATTACTAGGACGTAGGTTAGAATGACGAACTTTTCTAGCTAGTATATAGGTACCCCTTTAGAAATATCGTTAATAATCTTATTTACTATATAGAATTTTAAGCTACTCGCGATTAATTACTAGTAATTATACTAGAAAGAACTAGTTATTAGGTCCTTTTACTAACTAGTCTTTCTAATATAAGGAGTAGTAAAGAAAACTATCTTATCCTTTCTAACTATCTTGTTAATTTCTAGGAATATAGTATATATCTATAAAGTATAGAAGCTACTTTATAATATATTATCTAAAATCTTTAGTTTAGATCCGACGTATCTATTATACCTCTATTAAAGTAGTTAACAGTTATAGTCTTCCTTAACTTAGACCTTTAGATCTATAGAGAGAGTTACCACTTAGTCTACCTACCTAGACCTTAGCTTACACGGTATATAATAGACTTTATACAGTGGAAGATCTAAGACTTAGTTTCTAAAGAATAATAATGTTTCCCTCCTTTAGATTATAAGTAGTAGAAGTAAATTGTTTAGTCTCTAAGTAACATTTAGTAAATCACTAGTCTCTACGTTATTAGGAGACTTAGTTAACCTCTTAAATTCTCTACTAATCTCTCTAATTATTATAAAGGAATATTTATATAACTTATAACCTTGGTCTATCTAAGTCGGTCGTTTAAGTACTATAAGGTAACCTAGAAGGTCTTCTAGAGACTTTTTAAATAGTATTCTAGAAAGAGCCTACCTTACTAGCTTATTATACTTATATTATTTTACAGTAAAATAGCTTAACACCTTTATACTAAGATTATAATCTATTTATAGCTTATTATATATAAGTAACCCCTATAATAAGCTGTTCTTTTTAACTATATATATCTTTCTCTTAAATCTAGGTACTATTTCTAATTGTTAATACTTAAATAGTTCTAACAGTTAGTTATTAAGAGATTAACTAGATATAATAAAAATAAATCTTTCTAAATATTAAGGTGTCTTTTAAGTCTCTAAGTTATACTAGACCTCTCTATTTTAGGTTAATAGAAGCTTTCTTTTTATAGCGCTATAATAGATAAACTATTTAATATCTAAATTAATATTGTCTAGATCTATAAACTTTCTAAATTTATTATCTTAAACGTTAAGAGTACTAGTTAGTAGAATAATCAAGGCTAGTCCTCGACTTAGAGTTAGTATTAAGTGGTATAATATTCTCCTTTTAACGTATAGATAGAGTATACTAAATTTAGACTAACTTAGACATCTAGTATCTAGTGCTTAAGGTATGTCTACTATACTAGGTAGTAAATATCGATTATAAATCAAGGGATCTAGGCTTATACAAGATCTCTCTATGTTATCTAAGGCTAGTTATAGCTATCTAGTAACAAGTATAAGTATAAGTACCTATAGTATCTTATTAAGACCTAGATTATCGGCTAAGAAACCTCCACATAGTTCGCTATTAATTAAAAGTCTTTAAGTTAGTATAAACAAGACTCTATAGACCTAGTATAACATTAGACCCTTACCTAGCTTTAGACCCTTTATAGTAATTATATTAGTCACCTTTATCTATGTTAAGTCTTAAGAAACCAAGAATAGATTATATATTACTTTCTAGTCTTTAATAGATAGCTATTTAAGCCGTAGGTTTTATAGGAGCTAATTAAGTCTAATAAATATATTAGCCTAGTATTATATAACTGTTAGGATATACTAGGGTAAAGTGTGTATATACTTCTCTTGTTACTCCTTGTCTATTAATAGATATATCTAGTTATTAGAGATCTCTTCTTACTCTAGATTATCTAATAGATTATTCTCTAGTCCTAACGTGATAACCTTTACCTATAGGCTTTTAAGGGTTTCGTTAAGTAGGTCTACGCTTTCTATACGTCGCTTCTTTCTACTGTTAGTTTATATCTCACGTCTTTGTTAGAATCTTTTAATAAGAGATAAGTCCTTGTTAGATAAGGACAAGGTTATAACATTAGGATTAGGTTATTCTTTCTATTACTTTTTTATTATAATAGCTAGTCTATTATTATAGGAAGCGGTTAGTTCTACCTCTTTATCTTTTCTACTACTATATTAAATATATAGTATAAGGGAAGTTTATTCTACCTCTTTATCTTTTCTACTACTATGTTAAATATCTAAGTTAAGAGGAGTTTATTCCTCCTCTTTACCTACTCTACCGTCTAGACAACTACTTAAGATGTTTAGTTAAGGTATATATCCACCCTAGTCTAGTAGAGCTATATTAGAATATATTATAATAGTCTTAATACTTCTTATATATAGGCAGAGAACTATACTATGTTAGTTATATGTTAAGTCGTATAGTATAGTTTAAGACTTTCTCTAGTTAGAGATTATTATCTTAGTAGAATCTAAACTTAATGTCATAGGGCGAATATAAAGTATTTAGTATAATAGCTTGTTTATATTATAAGAAGAATTAACTAAAGAAGAAAGAAAGTTTCTAAGGAGAAAGGAAAACTTTATCTTTATATAATATAGTCCGTGTTATCTAACTACACATGAAATTATATATACAGACGTAGTAGCGCCAAGCATAGAATATTAGGTATAACCTACTATATTACCTCTCTCCTCTCCTCCTCCTTATACAAGGTCCTCGATTAACTAGTCTCCGTTTTATAGCTCTCTCTTCCTAGCGGTCTAGAGTAATTATCTCTTCTAAGGCGTCCTCTAGCTCCTATGTTATTTATATATACCCTGCCTATTTAACTAGGAACTATTTCTTGTGTTATATAAGCTTTTTATCTTGAATCTCCTTGATTTTATACTCTTTATCCTGTTCTTCACTAACTAGCGATGGCTATAGTTAGGAGTTATCTTAAACTTAGCTTAGGAGTGGGTCATATAAAGCTAGGCAAAGTAATTAGCTATAGAAAACATTATATACCCTAGGAGGTATATTAAGCTAGTAACTATAAGATCCTATTACTTCTATAATAGTAAACTTAGTATATTTTATATTAAGCTTCTTTATAAGGCGGTCTATACGAATATTCTTTAAGTTTAGCTAGACCTTATTGTTAACTTTAAAGCTTAGAGCTTGTTATCATCGTTAGTTTATAACTTTCTCTATAACCTACTAGGTAGTAGCTATTACCGACTACGTCTATTTACAAGTATTCTTTAACTTCTATACGATTATATTAGCTTAGACAATCGGAGAGACGTATATACTAGCCTCGGTTATAGTGTAGGAGATGTTAAGAGGTTGAATATAGTAGCTATACTATAAAAAGAATAGACTAACTCTTGTAGAGGTAGTATCTCTATTGTTAATAGCTATCTCTATAGAAGGTAGACAGTCGTACTAATTGTCTTAAGTATAGTCTATAAACATACGAAGGTAGGTTTCTAACGTTTAATTTATCCTTTCCGTAGAGCTATCTATTTCTAGATAGAAAGCCGTTGATAGTCTTTATATAATCCCGAGAAGTTAGTATACTCTTGTCTATAGCTTACCTATAAATTGTCGTCTATAGTTAGACATAACCGCTCGTAGGAGGTAGTGATAGCGGTAGTAGTTCTATATGAACCACTTTACTACTATTAGTACTTTAATGTCTAGAAGTCCGTTGAATATTACTCCTTTACCTAGTCTATTAGTTATTATAACTAGGTTTATATAACTATTACTTTCGGTAAGTCGACAATGAAGTTAATTGATATTTCTTACTATATCTAGTCTAGGACTAGAAGAGGCTTAAGGAATCCTTGTCGTCAGTTATACTAAGTAGAGTTTCTCCTGTAAGAGTTATAGTTCTATATAAACCGTCTTATATCCTATGATATCCTTAGCTAGAAGTACTATCGTCTAAGAATCTAGGATATATTATTTCGTCCTAGGTGTCTATATACCTTAGAGTTATATATTTCCTAGATTATTTTTATATAAAGTTCTTTCTTGTTAGGAATCTAGAGTTGTCCTCTAAACATTAGTTGTCCTTATTCTAAGAGAGAGTATTCTCTAATAGAGACCTTTAGCTTTAAGTTAGAGGGAAAAGTCTATCGTCCTTATTATATAGCTTCTATTACTTATTTATATAAATTATTACTTTATATAGCTTTATTCTAAAGTTCTTTAAGTAGAGAGGGGTTGTTATTCTATATATTATCTTAGTCGTCATTATTAGAGGAAAGTTTATTATCTCTATTATCGTTACTTTATACGTTATTAGAGTCGTTAAAGTTATTAAGGTTATCTTAGTTACTCCCGGCTAATTATACTTCACTGTCTTAGTGTTACTAGTTACTTTATTATCTTATACAAGCTAGTATAGCTTAAGTAAGAGCCTCTAGTAGGTTAACTAGCGTTTCTAGCTTAAAGAGTTACATTATATAATAGTTAATCCTAGTATCTCTCTCCTTTAGTATATCTTATTCTCGCTGAGAGAGAGTGTCTATATGTTTATTATCTTTCCTAGAGATATATATAATTATAAAATTATACTAAGAGAGTATTAAGGACTAATATATTTACTGTTTAATAAGCTTTTAAACAGTTATAAAATACTATAAGTTCTTATAGTCTATATAAATCTTAAAATACTTAACACTACGTAGTTTAGTGTCTTACTCTTCTTCTAGGTATCGTACGATTAGAAGTATCTCTTTATTATAGATTTTATAGTTATACTTAGTAGGATTATTCTTTTTTAAGAAGAATATATAGGGCTATAGAAGTCTATTATCGTCGTAATATATAAGTACTCCTCTAATATACTAGCTAGAAGAATCTGTTTTAAGTATTGTTTCCTTGTTATAATTATATAGAGTAAGTATTAGAATAGAGGTAAACATTTCCTTTAGTTTATTAAAGATAGCTTAGTATTTATTTATCTATTAAAACTTAGTGTCCTTATATATAAGCTATGTTAAGGGTTTTATACAATCTAAATAATTATTAATAAATGTCTAATAGAAGTTTATAAACCTAAGAAAACTTTATATAGTAGTAGCTATCCTCGGGGGTTCCTAGTCTAGAATTACTTTTACCTTGTTAGGGTCTATTCGTACACCTTTACCTACATTGATAATAAACCTAAGGTACCTTGTTAACTTAACCTTGAATTTACACTTATCGATGTCTAATTATAGACTAGCTTTATATAACCGTTATAGAACTTTTCATATATATCTCTAGTGTTCTTATAAAGAACTATCTATATAGATTAGAATGTTATCTATATACATAGAGTAGAAGTCGTTAAGGTAGTCGTATAAAGTCTAATTAATATACCGTTAGAAGGTACTCAGTGTGTTTACTAATCTAAAAGAGGTGACTAGATATTTAAATAGACTATATCTTATATAAAACGTAGTCTTCTATTTATCGTCTTTTACAATCTATATCTTATTAAATATAATAATTATATCAAGCTTAGTAAACTATTTCACTTTACTAATACTCTATAGAGTCTTATAAATTAGAGGTAGTAGGTAGCGGTCCTTCCTTGTTAGTTTATTAAGGCCTCGGTAGTCTACATAGAAATAAAGTCTCTCTCCTAGCTTTTATATAAAGAGGACTAGTGTAGTAGCTAGCGAATTACTCACCTATATAAAACCTTTGTCTAGATACTCCGTGAGAGTCTTCTATAGTATAAGGAGTTTATCACGTGATATCTTATAGAGACAACCCTAAGGGGGTTATAGTATCTTACTATCTATCTTTTTAAGTTTAATTAAGTGGTTAGTACTAGGGCTATAGAGTGGTAATAATAGATCTACCTTTATATAATTAAAGTCAACTAAGAATTTATAGTAATATATAGATAGCTTTATATAAGGATCGGTTCTTATCTTCTACGTGAGAGCTTTATTAATGTCTATAAGGCTTATAGTAAAGACTTTAATATTCTTACGTTATTTCCCTTATATTAGTATATTAAAAGAGATAGTAGATATAGTAATAATATCGTATAATTAATTAAGTGTCTTTACCTAGTTTTATATTATTATTCTAGTCGATATAATCTAGTATTCCGACTTTAGTATATTAATCTATATATCCTATATCTTAATCTATAATATCCTAAGGATTATATTATATAAAGAT